>AWVW02034165.1:0-23574 GCA_000500225.2 Phytophthora pinifolia
CCGCCACTGTCCCCGCCACCGTCTCCTCCGCCATCGGCACCATAGTCAGCACCCCCGCCATGGTGACCTCCACCGTCGTGGTGACCGTCGTGGCCATGATGAGCCCCACCTGCACCACCACCGCCAAAGTCTGCGTACGTGTTGTAGTCGCTGCTCACCGCCGTGGTGTCAGCACCGTTGCCCGTCCAATTGGCATTACGCGTCCCATTGGCTTTCCCCTTCCGGTTCTTGCCCGGTTCACCTGACCCCCCACTGCCGCTTTCGCTGCTCGGCTTCGCCATGATGCACCCCATCGAGCTTGTCTCCAAGTGACCGAGTTCTTCTGCGATGATTTCCGTATGGGGAAACCACTCGTGGGTGGTTTCGTCGGTGGTTTTTATCAAGCAGGCGAGTTAATAAACCGATCCCAATAATGAACGCACGATTTCGATTATGTCGACCAGGTCCATGAACCCAAAATGGTAAAGGACTAAAACGAATCTTCGTACATCAACGACGGCACTGGTGAAGTGAGAGCCAGCCAGAACTTTAGGTTCGCAGCACGTTCGATGTCGGAGCTCAGCTGCCATCCTTGGCACAACCACTTCGTGAGGTCGTAGAAACTCGGTCTCAACGTCGTCGATATCCACCCAAGGTGAAGCTAATCGCGGAGACTCGTCAACTTCTGAGCGCGTTAGACTTCGCTCAACTCCGGATCTAAAGGGCTACACAGCTATAATACGTGCGTTATTTCGCGGTCGTCTCAACACGAGAAGACTGGACGCAGTGACGCACACGTACGTGGCCCGATTAGTCGAACCCAAGGCCTGAAAAATCACTGCCCGACATTGCATTGCATCCTCAAAACGTTCTTTTCTCGCTCGCTGGGAGCGAACGAACGTGCTTTTTTGTTGGGTTTTACGGTCATGAGAACTGAGTACATGAGTACGAGCTTATACTTCGTGTGGTCAATAAAAATACGCGAAAAATACGTGCACTGCACTCCCTGCCGAGTCCGCACAGGGAGTGCCTGCCAGTCATTACCGCAGCTCAAAGGCGTCGAACTCAATGCTCTCCACCCCTTCAAGCTCTTCTGGGTCAGTCATCAACGGCTCGAGCTCGAGCTGCTGCTGGTAGTACTCGTCCAGCGGCTGCTCCGGCAGCGGCAGCGGCCTCGCGAACGCCAGCTCCTCGGCCTGCACGTTGCCAGCATTGAAAGCCTCGGCCAGCGCGAGCGAAAACACCTCCGAGGACGCGTCCGCGCGGTCCATGGCGACCCAGTGGTGCACGTCCTGCTGCGTCGTGGTCAGCGGCAAACCGCAGTCACTTGCGGGCGCCTGAGGAACGTCCGCTTCCAGTGAGTAGCTGGCAAAGTCGGGCACAGCAAGTACTGGCACGACCAGCGGGGACTCGCTGCTCTGCACGTGCAAGAACTCGCTCTGTAGCTCCTCAGCGAGGTCCAGACTGGCCACGAAGGCTGCGAAGTCCTGGTCCGAGAGCCCCATGGGGTTGGCCTCGACTTTAAATTCCTGCAGAGGCTGTTCCTGTTCTTCTTGGGGCTGCGGCTGCTCTGCGAACTGCAAATCTCGCACGACCTTCTTGAGGCCGCGACGACGGCGTGCGATCTTCTGG
Organism: Phytophthora pinifolia; assembly: GCA_000500225.2. NCBI lineage: Eukaryota > Oomycota > Peronosporomycetes > Peronosporales > Peronosporaceae > Phytophthora > Phytophthora pinifolia. The sequence continues at coordinate 1,612 of AWVW02034165.1, forward strand.
CGGTACTTCTGGCCGTGGGTCATGGCCTGACGCGGCGTCTTGTTGCCCACGTACTGGGCGATGCATTTCCACGGACCTTGCGGGAACTTGTCCAGCGCCTCGAGGAAGCGCAGATGCTCCTCGGGCGTCCAGAGGCCACGGACGGAGGAAGGAGGACGTGGCAGGCCTCCTACAGTGCTGCCTCCGCGTGTTGTTGGGATGCGGATAGCTTGCGGCTTGGCCTGCGGGCTGGGCGACGTGGCTGCCGGCTGGAACAGCTGGCTGCGCACTTGGTCGGAAATCGCCATGGGATTTGGCGTGAGGTGAAGTAAAGGTGCGAGCACTTGCAAGTCAAATTCAGGAGTGAGTGCTGTCTGGCCGAGAGCGGCGCTTGCAGGACGGGCTCAGGTGGCGCGAATGTTCCGCCGGTGTGTATGTGTGTCTCGAGCGGCCTTTGTCAGAAGTGAACTGCTGGCGGCTTTGCTGGTCGCGATTCGGCTTGCTCACAGTTAAAATTTGGATACTTGAACGCGAGGTGACAGTGCTGCGCTTCACTTCGTTTGGCAAAATAGGTGGTTTGTCTATGTGCGTGAAAGGAAGATTCACGATGTATATTCTTCCGCTTAAGTTAATGCGAAGTGGGTACATTAAGCGAAGCAGAAAACAGCTGGCGCTCTCAAATGGTGCCGCGGCCGAAGGGTGCCGCCCTACGATGAGACCGCCCCGCAAGAGCCGGAGAGCAATGGTCACAGCGGAAAGTGGTGTGTACCCATGCTGCATGCCCGCGGAGGCAAGTGAAAAGCATACTGGGGACTCGACATTTTCTGCACACGTCCATGCTGCTGCGTTTTTAGCTCCGGTCCACGCATCACGCCGGTACCAGTAACCACGTGGAAAACGACAGACTTTCGTGACAAGCGCACTGAGCATAGTGCTATCTTCCTGTCCTTCGTCGCCCTTGCATACACGCCGAGATGTCGCTGCGGAGAGAACGCCTTCCAATAGCTTCGCTCGCCGAGGTCGCCCATGCAGGTGCTGGCTCTAACGACACCGTCGCCGAGATCGCCGTCGCTGCTGGAATACCAAGCATCTAACAACCGTTGCATTGTATTATACTCGACGTCGGGGCCTGCCCATCCTGGTGCTGTCAAGTCGCGACGTGACTTGCTGTCTTGCAAAACCAAGTCGGTGTAGCAGCACTTGCAGCGACGGTGACAATTCCTATCGGTGGTGGATTTCAAAAAGGAGGACCAACTTTGCCGCGTTTTCGTGGCGAGCGCGTCGTCAAGGTTGGCAAGACTTGCTTCTTCGACTTGCGTCCACGCTTCAATATCTTTTGGAGGCGCACCGCTGGATTCTCATCGAGTAGCTACAGAAGGCGCTACGTATTGGGGTTTTCTCGCCAAAAAGGCAGAAGGCCTCATCTTGGTACTGTACCGAAGCAGCGCTTGGCAATCTGAGACCGGCTTTTTTGCGGTTTGTGAGCGAGATCCCACGAGCACATCGCCATTTGTGCGGTGTTTGCAAGCCCTCGGGCGAGAAACTAGCGATGTCATCCATAGGGCTACGCGACAGCTCGACGCATACGACTGCAATTGCCCGCTGCGGCCGCCATACGTTGCGCCGCAATTTTGAACCCACTTTGCCTGGGAATCTTCAATGTATCCATTGTGTTTTCTACGTGTACCACCTCATATATATTCACCGCTGGCCCGCATTCACGCCGCTCTTCCTCCCGTCCCGCGGTGCAAGGCCGATGCTCAAGAAGAAGGAGAAGCTCGAGCAGATGCGCGAGCTCGGGCGCGGGGGTCTGTCCAAGGGGCTGCACTTCCTACGCGCCGCAGCAGCCAACGCGTCGCTCGAGAACGGGGAGGCGTCAGCCGCCTCTTCTTCCTCCGCGGACGAGGGAGGGGGTACTAATTCCTCCAACTCGAAGATGACGTACGAGGAATTACTCGCACTTAGTATGAAACTCACGCGGCAAAACAAACTTATGAAGGCTCAGTACCAAAAGAACCAGAGCAAGCTGGCGGCCGCAGCCACGATCGACGCAGACGCGCGGGCGTTGAAGGGCTTCCTGGAGAGGGACGTGGGGCTGGATGTGGCCGGCTGCATCGGACAAAATAGTACCCCCGGGGGTACTATTGATGTTGAGGTTTTGAAAGAGAAGTACCGTATCTTGTCGGAACTGAAACAGAAGGAGCTACTGCAGCAGGAGAGCAAGCCTGCCCCTGTGGAGAGCGTGAATTTGCTGGAACTGTCGCCTGTGACGACGGAGAAGACGCCTGGATACGAGGAGATTGAACTACTAGGAGGAAATGAGGCGAAGGACTCGCAGCTGGAGCAGGTAATGCAGCAGGTGGAGAGGATGCGAGAGCAGTTGAGACAGGGCGCCGAGCAGACTCACGCGCTGGAGAGGAAACTGGCCGAGAGGGATCAGCATCAGGAGGCTGCAAGACAAGCTCTGGAAGAGGAGAAGCTGAAGCTGGAGCAGAAGGTGCTGGAGGCTGAGAAAACGCAGAGTGGCAAGGAGCGCGAGTGGCAGGAGAAGTGGGAGCAGCAGAACAAGCTCGTGCAGCAGCTTAAGGAGAAGGAGGGGAAAGAGGAGAAGCTTGTGGAGAGGGATGCAGAGCATGAAGAGGAGCTGCTGCGGCTTGCAGAGATGAAGCGAGAGCTGGAGAAACGGATCCGGGAAATGTCGGACGAGTTGGATGCTAGCGCGAAGGAACGGGAAGCGGAGCAGAAGCAGGCAGCGGAGGCGCTGGCCAAGGTGAAGCAGGAGAAGGAGGAGGTGGCGAAACGTCTGCAGCAAGAAGCGGCGGCGTCTACTGCGCCACTTGAAGCGGCAAAGGCTGAGAATGTGCGTCTTCAGGAGGAAATTAGCGCGTTGCAAGAAGCGGTATCAGCCTCAGCCTCCGACGCTACAGAGGACGAAGTGAAGGAGAAGGTGGCAGCTGCACTAGAGGCGCTACAAGCAGAGCTGGCGGCTGCAAAGGCCGAGAATGCTCGCCTTCAAGAGCAAGTCCACACGCTGCAGACAGCTCCATCCTCTGGTGATGCTGAGGATGAGGAGAGAGAGAAGGCCACGGCAGCATTAGAGGCGCGGCGAGTAGAGCTGGAGGCGGCGAAGGACAAGAATGCGCGACTTCAGGACCAAATCGAAGCGTTGCAGCAAGCAGCGGCTTCCTCACCTTCAGCAGCAGAGAAAGACGAGTCTGGAGAGGCTCTCACTTCCCTGCGCACTGAGGTTGATCGCTTGCAAGGTCTGTTAGACGTAAAGGAAAGCGACGGCGCATCGTTGCTGCAAGAGCATGTGACGCTGAAGGAGCAAGTTCAGAAGCTGCAAGACGAGGCATCTCAGAAGCACACGGATAACGCAGCTGAGGCTACGTTGATGCAAGAGCTGGAGCGGGTGAAGCTTGAATCTGCTGAGCAGGTTCATGAGGTCGAGTCGCTGCGGAAGAAGCTTCGCGCTGCTGACGAGCAGTTGGCTAAGGCTACTGCGGCGAGTGAAGCCACCGATTCGTTGGTGGAGGCTCTCAAGGAAGACACCAGTCGCTTGGCTGACCAGGTAGCACAATTCGAGCAAAAGCAAGCGGCTTCAGACAAGGAGATCGCTGCACTTACGGGGTCAAGACGCGAACTTGACGAGCAGCAGGAGAAGGCACGCGAGGAGAAAGCGACAATGGAGAAGCAACTGGAAGAGGAGCGGGCGTACTGGACTTCCAAGCTGGAAAAGTTGATCACGGACAGTGATGCTGCCAACACCAAGACCGAGACGCTGGAAGCCGAACTCCGCGAAAAGGAGAAGCAGGTGACCAAGATGGCCGCGTCTCAGACTTCCATGACGTCGGAGCTGATGGAACTGCAGAAGCAGGTGAGCCGGATGCGCGAAGATCTGGAAATGGCGGCCGAGGGCCTGGAGGCCCACGCCACAAGGGCCGAAGAGAACGAGCGCCGATATCTCAAGAGCGAGAAGGAGGCGACCGAATTGAAGAAGCAGCTCGATGCAATGCGCGAAAAGCACCACGAAAACTTCGAGATGCTGCGCCAAGAGAAGGAGGCGGAGCTGGAGCGTGTTCACGCTGAGCGACGTACACTGCTGACCGAGAAGAAGGAGCTTGCCAGGGCAAAGGATGAGCTTGAAGCTCGCGGCAAGACGCTGGCGCGCGAGTTGGAAGCAGCACGCAAGCACGAAGAGGAGCTGGAGACGTCTTTGGGCGAGCAGACCTTCCAAGTGGGCAACCTGAGCGTGGACCTGGCTGAGACGAAGAAGTCGCTCTCGGATCGCATGGCACTCGCGACGAGACTGCAGACGGAGAACATGGGCATGGCTGGGAAGCTGGCAGAGCAGGTCGCGCTGATTGAGGGCGCGCTTCGTGATGCTGCGACGAGCAAGGCAGCGCAGCAGGCGATGGAGGCTCAGGTGCAGGCTGCCAAGACCGCTGTGCAGCGCATGAAAGAGAGCGAGACCCTGGCCAAGCAAGAGCGAGAAAACATGCAGCGCGAGATGCTCAAGCACGAGGAAAGGTTCCAACAAGAGCGTGACGAAGCCGAGGAAGCGCGACGAGCTGCCGTGGAGAGCGAGCGGCAGAATTGCAAGCGGGAGCTTGAGCGCGTTGAAGGCGAGAGTAAACACAAGTCGAAGCTGGCGCTGCAAGTCGTTCTCGAGAAAGAGAAGGAGATTGCACGTCTCAGTGCTCGTCTTAACGAGCTGGAAGAGGACGTTCGTTCAGGTGGAGCCGACAACCGCAAGATCCTCGAGTTCGCCCAGTTGCAAGCCAAGCGAGAGGCCGAAGCACGAGAGCAGGCAGCTCAGATGCAGGCGCTGACGCAGCAGCTCGAGGAGGCCCATCGCGAGCTGCACGAGCTGCGTGAAGACAAGCGCCGTCATGCTGAGGAACTGACGGCGATGCTGCAGCACCAGCGACGCGACGGTGTCAACATGGAGTACCTGAAGAACGTGGTGGTGCAGTACATGTCGTTCCGGCCGGGCTCGTCGCAGCAGTCACGGCTGGTGCCTGTGCTCACGACGTTGCTGCAGTTCACGGCGGCAGACATCAAGGAGATCAAGCACGCCGCACGCCGTGGCACCAGCTGGGCGTCCTGGGGAAGTAGTGACGCCGCTCTCGACTACAAGCCCATCGTCGTTGGCGCTGGACACCGTCACCCGATGGCACCGCCGTCTTCTAGTGCAAATACCAGTGGACGAAGGTCTCCGTTGGACAGGATGAGCTCAGCACCTGTACCCCGTGTTTCCCCTCCGTCCACCTCGCCCCCCGAGCCGTCTCGAGCCTCAAGCTTCTTCATCCCGAGTGGTAGCGGTGATGAGCCTGCGGATCCGTCGGCAGAAAGCGCGGACTTCTGAGGGAACAACGTTAGAGGCGACAGCGACTGGGGGCTAGACGAGTGGGGAGCGTGTGTAAATGGATATGTAGCGCCTCGCTGAACGGTTTACTCACGTGTACATGTAGCGCCCTGGCACGCCGCTCTGCTGTTGTGCCTAATGGTATCCCATCATGCTCTTGCGGTTCATGATCAGCTCCGAGGTACGTCTGCGGAAAAGCAACGACGACGTTAGACGTGCATGACAGAAGAGAAGGAAAGCTCGACGTACTTTCGAGCCGCATTCTGGCGCGTCATCCTCCGCGAGCGCTCGCCTCCGTGTGAAGCAGCCAAGCCCGAGTTGGCGGCGGCGATGGCGGCAGACAGAGGCGCCGTAGCCAGGAAGCTCTGGTGCCGCGAAAGCGACGCGATCCGGTTCACGCTTCCCCAGTAGCCAGTGGCCGCGTTCTTCTTGAGCTCCAGCTTGCCGTTGCTGCTGCACAGCAAGCGCATCCACTCCAAGCAGTGATCTGGCATGGCTCAGACAAGTCAAACGCGTTAGAACGGGCCCTCCACGACTCGTCAAGCAACGACAAACTTACCGATGGAGTCACATCGGACGATCATGCGGTCGGGAACCGTTTGCGCCACGTCCCCCGATGCCGAGGACTGCGGCCGCAGCGTAATGACGCACGCAGACTTGCAGTTCCCAGTCTTGGCCTCTTCCTTTTCGTTGCACGCCCGGACTTCGACGATATCCTTGGTCGCAAACGAGCCCAGAATGTCGGGCTCCTCGTCGTACAAGTGCAGCGCGAGCGACATGATGAGCACGCGCGAGATCGTGAGCACAAAGTACTTTGGGATCCACTTGCGGCCGTCCCAATCCTGGAGATTGGACGAGTAAATCACGGCCGACTCGATCTGCAGACGCAACAATTCCTCGTTGTCCTTGTGCGTGGAGAACGTGCTGCCGCGACTGATGAAGACGCCCGAGCCAAACGTGTCCTCCTTGTTCTTGCCAGACTCCAGCTGCCCGTACGCACGCTTCACATCGAGCAGGGAGTTGCGCCACATGACGGCCTCTTGATCCGTGCGCGGGATGATAATGACGCTCGTTTCCGAGCCAAGAATGAGCTCGACGGCATTTTCGGGCGAGTTGATGTACGCAAAGCGGACGTCCACAAGCGCGCGACAGTCGATGACGCCGTACCGAATCGCAGTTGCTTCATCTGCCAGCACCTCGTGCTTGTAAATCGATAGCTCGTAGCCCCATTGCATGAAGTAACGCAGCCGGATGCGCTCTTCCTTGGACGTGCGGTAGTAGAGCCATCCGCTGGAGCTGAACTCACTAGCAGCCACTGCAACGTCGGGTACAGGCGGCGTCTTGGACGGCATCATCGGCCCAATTGGCAGCCCAGAGGTGTTGAAGAACGCGTCATCGCTGTGGTCGAACGTCGAGGTCTTGAGCAGCTCCTTCGGCAGCACTTGGATGTCGCCGAGAGGGGACAAGGTCGCACTGCCCTTCAACGACATCGAGTTCGTGCAACAGTCGTAGATGGCGTGCGCCCATTCCTTGAGCTGCTCCTCCGTATCGAAAGCTAACAAGAACGCATAGAAGTCGCCGATTTGGTCCGTGCGCGAGCTCTCCTCGGCGGCAGTGGGGACTGCGAAGCTCACTTCAAGCTGGTAAAAGTCGGCTTCCTCCTTGCTGCGAGTCCACACCTTGGACATCTGAAGGTGGAAGATGCACGGCAGGGAAATCATGCCAAGCAGCCGACCGCCCTGCTCCGTGTAAAAGATAAGCTGGTGATTCCGCAGAGAGAAGTACCGACGACGGAACACCTGGTACAGCCGATCGAGCTTCCAGATCCACGCCTCCTTTGGCTGAGTACTAGCCCAGTAGTCCGCATGCGGCGCCTTCTTAAGGATGAGGTCGCCACAGCAGCACATGACGAGCATCCAACGCTTGGCGAGCTTGGCGTTTTCGGCCACCAATCGCACCTCCTTCTCGCCTTTCACCTTGACCACGAAGCTGCCGATATCCAGCCCATCCGAATGCACCTCTTCGATGTCTCGGAGTGAAATGGCATCGATGGTGTCGCCCCATTCACTCTCATAGTCGCTCTGGGAGTCGTAGTAGCGGAAAACGCCGCTAGAGATCGCGGCAAAGACCCTTCTACCCGCGATCTGGATCTCGCCGCCAATGCCGGTGAAGTCTTCCGTCAGTAGCGCTCCCAGACCAGTGGTTGATAGACGCTCCTTCGCGTCTGCCGCAGCAAGACGGTCAGCTTTGTTTGGATCCAAGTCCTGGGTATTTGCCATACTGTTCGAGCCCTCGGACTCGCGGATAGACATCATCAGCTCGGCAGTACTGAGCGCAATCAGCTTGGCGTCTGTAATTGCAGGTGTCACGTCGTCCTCGTTGTCGGCAGGTCGGTAATAGTAGTCGGACAACCAGATCAACGCTGACAGCCACGTCTCTTTCTGAGCGTAGCTCTCCGCCACCAACTAAAAAGCACATACCGTACAACACGACAAGACCGGCTCGTCAGCACACGCGCCACTACGGTGGGAAGGAAACAGAAGCAGCAATGTTACCATCCAAACCACGTCGTCGGACGTGGTGAGCTGGATCGTGAAGTCGAGGTTTTCCTGGAGCCCTGACTCCGCTTCCCTCACGTCGATGATCTTGCGAAGATCCAGCATGCTCGCACACGAGTGCAAGCTTTCTTCCTCGAGCACCTCGTACTTGAACAGCATCAGTTGATTGTCGATCAGGACAAGGAACCGCGGGTGGTACGCACCCAAGCCCACACTTCGCGGCTTCTTGACGAAAAACCACCCACGCGTGGCCGCCTTGAGCGTCACGTCCTTCAAGCTACGGTACAACCGCGCAGAGTCTTGTACATTGGGATCCACATACTTGGACGGGTTCGATATCAGTCGCGAGATCGTCGGGCGCGTCATCGGTGTCTCGGACTGACGGGGTACGTACGTCTGGCTGTTGCTGCGCGACGCACGGCGGCTGATAGACGAGAGATCGTACTCCTGTCCCGTGAGCCGCTTGGCCTCCTTGCCGATCGCGATTCCCCACTTCATCATCTTTTCCTGCGTAGCGAAGCACATGATGAACGGCCGGCGGTACTTCTGCGTCGAGCCTTGAACAAGAATCCCCAGCTCAAGTCGCCACGGCATCATTTCTTCCGTGACTCCACCGATAGACGAGGTCTCGGAATCGGAGTCGTCGCCCGCCGTCATCTCATCCGTGACCTGACTGGGCACAATGCTGACGATGTTGTCGCAGCGCAACGTGCCGATCGGACGCATGCGGGTTGCTGCTGAAGCAGCGTCAACGTAGTACAACATCCTGCCGTCTTCAAGCAGAAGGAAACGGTGGCATGAGAACGTCGACAGCAGATCACCCAGCTTGCCGACCTCATCTTCCAGCACCACCTTGGGTTCAAGAACGGGATCGAACTCCACTACAGCCACCGGATGCACTGGGATCGATAACCGCGTCGCCTTTTGTGAAAACAGCGGCGAGTTCTTGAGCAAATCGACCCACTGCACCATATCCTCGCGGTTCTTCGTGTAGAAAGTGAAGATACTCTGCGATCCCTCGAGCGTGACACCCCACTGCTTCGGGTGGCACTGAGTAAACGCCGTCACCACCTCGCGAGTGTCGTTAGTAGGTCGGATGTCCGTGACTTGCTCCATCCGGATGACAAGACACGGCTCGTCGACTCTGCCGCCCTGCATGCTGGGCTTGTACAGCTTCAGTTTGTCGCCCTGTAACTGCAGCATGCGAACGCGGTAGCGATGCGCCGACGGCTCCTTGGAAAGCACCCAGCCTTCCGCCACACGCGTGCTCTCAGCCGGTGGCGCCGTGTGGAAATCCACCCGCGAAAAGCGCAGCGTTAGCGGTCGCCCCGCCGCGCGAATGAGATCCACAGCCTGCTGGAACTCGATGCTGGTGAAGTAGTGATTGTTGATCGAGATAAGCAAATCGCCCACCCGAATGACCCCCGACGCCTCCGCAGGCCCGAGCTCGCCTCCCGGTCCTGTCCCGTTCTGAAAGCCGCACACCATCACTTCGTCGTCCACCGTTCCTCTCAGGATCAAGTTGAGCGGCCCTGGCTGGTCGAACGTCACGGTGATAATCTTCTCCTTGACGTCGTCGTCGCCCTGACTCTTATTGTCGCCATTGTCCCCCATTGCACTTGCTAGCGTGCCCGTCATGCGCATCCCGTTGGCGTCCGTAAACCTCGATGCCGGAGTCATGGCCGTCTTCCTGGCCACGGCGCTCGGCCTTGGGATCACCGAACTTCCTCGAATAATTGACGACTCAGGCCGCAACATCAACTTGGGCTTATACTCGCCGCGCAACTAGAAAAAAAGAAAAAAACAATAAAATAAAATACTCAAAAACTAAATCCCCAGCCACTTTCCTCGTCCTAGCTCACCACTAGCGTCAGCACCGTCGCCCAGCGCACCATATCCTCTCTATCATTGCCCGCCACTGTGTAGATCCTGTCCGCACACACCTATTCAAGTAGCATTAAGTACAGAAGACCCCAGCAAACGCCTTCAGAAACCATCAGTCGTTTCTACCAGATCCAGCGCGTGCTCGGGCGCGTCGGCCACACTGGAGGGCAGCACGGCGTTGACGCTCGTGAGGTGGATCGCCCCCAGCTCCTGCTCCTCCGTGCTGGTCTTGAAGTACCGCAGGATCATGCCGTCCAGCACAAACCAGCGCACCCTGTACGTGTTTCCCGGCAGATGCAGCCTCAAGACCCTCGAGCTGTTAAGCTTCTTGCCGCCTGCGCCCACGTGCTGCGCCTTCCGCTTGAAGTCAGGCTTGAGCAAGAAGCCCTTGGGGTTCTCCAGCCAGTCCGTGTGGATGGCGCCCGTGATCTGCATCTGGTGCACCTCGCGCGAGAGCTTCTCGTACGCGTTCTCCGGGCCTCCGGAGGCACCGACGGCTGCGTCCGCCGCGCCGCCGCCCACGCCGCCGATGGCACTCGCGCTCAAATCCGTCGCCATGGTTGTGTCGAGGGAGCGGAATGCGGAGGTGAGGAGGACTCTGTACTCGCATAGAACGTCGGATTTTATGGCAGGCAAAATGGATTTTATCGGGATTATTTGATGTCTAACTGCATAGTGACGGACACTAATGATGTCTTGTTCCGCTATTTCGAGCTTCATTCCGCGGTGGTTTTGCTGGCCTCGCTGCCCAAAACGTCGTGTCCGTGTGTTGCACTCCAAGCCGCTGGATTAACCGAGGCTGCGCGTGGCAGCTTCTCCTAGCTGAAGCCACGGCAGGTCGACAGGGAGGCCACGTGCTGGCGGGCGTGGCGGTGGCGGCGCTGGCGTCCGACCGCATGAACAATGTGCCACCGCCGCCGTCGCCGCGCTCTTCTGGAGTTCCGAGACTCGCTGCAGTTGTGCGCGGAGTGGCGCCACGCAAGTCCGTCATTGCTCGCCTCACGCAGTTCTCCAAGCCCGTGTCGGTTGTTCCTTATGCGCCCGAAAGACTGAGCATCGCACAGACAGCCATGACGCCCGAAATGATGAAGGCGCTAACCGAAAAAGGGGTGCGCTGTAACGGGTAGTTCGCTGTGGCCGTGCTGGAGACACTGACCGGTTGGTGGCGCTCTTGATCTTTCGTTGATTGAACAGGCCGAGCGGGAACGGGCTGCTCGATCTTGGAAAGAGGACTCGGTCACGACACTATTTGCCGCACTTCGCATGCGTCGAGTGCTGCACCGTGTACAGGCTGAGCACGGGCAAAACGGTCCTCGAGTAGTAATCGACGAGACCAAGGCGAACCTTGAGAGGCATCTCAAGGTGCTCGCGCGGTACAAAATCCGTCAGGTGGACACTGACGCAGATGACGCTCGACAACTGCGCAGCCTGCCGCTGCTTATGGTGAACCCTCACAGTGCCGTGTTCAAGATATGGCAACTCGTACGTTGGGCTGGCGTACGCTGCTAGTCAAAAGCTCACGTCGTCCTTGTCGTTTTGCCACAGCTAACTTTGGTCATCATCATCTACCAAAGTATCATGCTGCCCTTCACGCTGGCCTTCGGCTCCAACGACACGAACGTGGTCGATATTCTAATGAACAGCATCTTCGCTCTCGATATTGTGGTGGGGTTCAACACGCCCATCGCTGGGGACGTGGATGAGACCGTGTACATCACAAACCGAGGGCGAATCGCCTCCAACTACTTGCGCGGATGGTACGTCCACGTTGAGCTTTTGACTTGGGGTTCCGGTCGATTCATGGTACTCTCGCCTGGTTTCCTGATCCGATAGGTTTTTCTTCGATTTGCTGGCGTGTACGCCCTTCGACTACATCCTGTTACTCGTCAACAAGTCCAAGAGCAATCTCAGTGTACTGGGCTTGCTCAAGGCGCTGCGCGTGCCTCGCTTACTTCGCCTTGTGCGGTTACTTCGGGTCGCCAAAGTCTTCAAAATGCGGCCCGAGCTGCGACGATGGCTCCAGTATTCTCGGCATGCCAATCTCCTGCGCCTCGTTCGCCTCGTGGTGTCATTCCTCGTCATCAATCACTACGCCGCGTGCTTCTGGTACGGCATGATCATGTCGGACCAGGCTCGATCGTTGGACCCAACCACGGATATGATCCACTTGTACATCGTCGCGTTCTACCAGACCCTGCTCGTGGTGATGGGCCAGAATATCGCCGTGTATGACGACGCCGAGTACGTCTTCTGCATTCTCGCCATGGTCGTCGGCGCCGTGCTGATGGCCGTCGTCTTCGGTAACGTGGCCATCCTCATTGCCAACTACTACGAGTCGCAGAGCTCCCACCAGAAGAAGATGGAGTGGCTTTTCGCCAGCATGAACCGCATGAAGCTGCCGTACGATCTCCAAAACCGAATCAACGCCTACTACCAGGCCATGTGGGAACGGCACGGCACGCTGGACGGCGCGGTGACGGCTTTCATCCCCGAGTTGTCACGGAATTTAGCCTATGAAGTCGAGCTGTTCCTTCGAATGGATATGATCAATCGCGTGCCGATCTTCCAGAATTGCAGCGCCAAAGTCGTGCAGGAGCTCGTCATGCAGCTGGAGCTGCAGGTCTTCATGCCGGGCGACTACGTTGTCGTACGGGGCGAAGTCGGCAACGACATGTACTTTGTGCAGAACGGGGTCTGCGAAGTCACGAAAGAGATCGACACACCGCCGCCGCCTGTGCCGCCGTTGCCAAGAAGTGGTTCTCGGTTATCGCAGGCCACGCAAGCTGCACTGAGCAAAGTCTCACAAGCAGGTAGAGACAGCAACGCATCCCAGATCCCGCCAAAGCCCAAGGAGATTGTGCTCAAGATCTTAGGCCAGGGCGACTACTTCGGTGAGATCGCGTTGCTCATGAACTGCAAGCGCACCGCCAACGTTCGTGCCCAAGTCTTCTCGGAGCTTTGCACGCTCACGCGCGAGGTTTTTGAGAATATTTCGACGCGGTATCTCGAGGATCGCAACATTATTGAGAAGTTTATCATGGACAAGTACGATCCGAACATGCTGCAGGCCGCCATGAAGCAGTCGCAAGAAGTCAGTATGCGCAGTACCGGCGTCGCTGCGGCTGCAGCAGCCGCGGCGAGAACGGAAACTGCCTTTCCAAGAGCCCAGCAACCAGGAGCAACCGGCCCTAGTCATTCGATGAGCTACGGCGAAGCCACGTCGCGCGGAGAGTCAGCGACGGCCAAGATCACGGGAATGCTCGCGAAAGTGCTCCAGCGGATTGAGCACCTCGAAGAGCAGGTCGGAAAAGAAGCTGAAGCTCGGCGAGAAAGCGAAACGAAGCTGCGGAATACGCTGGTTGAAGCCACGAGACGTTTTTCCCACTCGTCTCGTTCGAGTGTGTTAGATCATGCACCAAGGCACCCGGGGACATTTAGCCGCCTTGTTGGCAAGTCGGTGGTGGACGAACCGGAACGGGTTTCGCAGCGCAACTTACTGGCGGCGGAAAAGCTCGCAGAACTGGTAGCACAAGAAACCAAGGAAGCCGAGGCGAACAAGCCCGCGACGGAGCAGTCCGTCGATTCTTCGTCGTCGACTAAAGATGTTGACACTGGCGAGACGAGGGACTCGGGCAATGAAGCGAAGCAGTCAAAGCATCGGCCGTCACTCAAGGCATTGAGAAACTGGAGAAACCTGAGGAACGAAACGATGGGGCTCAGTATGCGTCTGCGTGCGGCGTCGAAGCCTCGCTTGGGTCAGTCGGGATACACACCCGGCATTGGCGTCGGCGTTGGCGTTGGCGCTGTCGGTGCTAGTGGGAGTTTCCGGACAGGATCGGGGGCCATGTCGAATTCTCGTCGCAGCGTGACGCGAGCCAACGACATGTTCGTAGACCCAGATCTCTACACGCCCGAGCCGGAACCGCGGTCCGTAAGAGACAGCAATCACGACGATGAGAACTCGGACCAGTTCCCATCCGGTATGCTGGACGAGCTCGCCAGTTCACTCGATCCAAGTGGCAAACTGTAAGATGAAAACCAAAAAAATGAGTTGGAAATCTTTCCCAAACCCTCATTTTTAGCAACATTTCGGCATAACTGTTCTGCTTTTCATCGATTAATAGCGAGAGATTGCACTTGACACACAACACGAGCGCGAGTATTTTTGAGGAAGCTCATTTTTAGCGTCGATAAGAAACACTCACTGCAATTAGACGGAGCGCTGGGCACGTGCATGCTAGCACAGAACGTCCGCGATTCCCACTCTCGCTTTCGGTACTGGACTGCGCCTCGGATAATACGATGCGAATGGGTGATCTCACGCTACAACCGGCAGCTCCCATTCCTCCGGAGATCGAGGGCTACCTCAAGAAGCTCAAACGCAAGACCAGAAGTCTCGTGGGGAACTGGAACAAACGCTGGTTCTTTGTGGACGCGCGACGGCGCGAGTTCGGCTACTCGGACAACCGAAGCAGCGCACCACGAAGTACGTCACGCTCTTTAGTCTTCTCCAATTCTTCGAGTTCTAACGATTCATCTTGTCCTCTGTGTAGGTTCCATCTACCTCGACGATATCACTGCGGTGGTGCAGTTCGACGACACGCACTTTCAGGTTGAGAGTCGAACACGCAATTTCTTTCTGTGTGGGGAGAGCAAGGCTAGCACTGCGTGCTGGGTGACGAGTCTGGAGGGGTACCGCAAGAAGCTCATCGAGTACGAGAAGGATAAAATCGCGTATACTGCTGCTATCGCTACGGCGGCCGCGAAAGCCTCGGCTGACGCAGCGAAACTTTCCATCGACAAGCCACAGCAGTCTCCTCCTGCTGCGGCGGTGCGGCCATCGCTTGCCAACAAAAAGAAGAAAAGTCGAGACAATTCAGAGACGGACGACCGGAAGCCAGCGCACGAGTCCTCTAGTGCGCCCACTTCCATGAGCTCGACGACGTCTCCTTCCTCCAAGTCAAAGCGAGAAAGCGTCAAGGCAGAGTACCCACCGTCCGATCGACTACCGCCCAAGAGTGAACAGAGGTCGCCATCTCCGCTTGCCAAAGACAACAGGAGGTCCAGTAGTCGAAGCAAGAATCGATCTCCGCCCGCGTCTCCGCCCTCTGCAACCGGTGAAAAGAATAGTCGCAATCGCCACCGCGACCGAAAGCGTGGTCGGGACCGCGACCGCGACCGCGAACACAAAATTGAGCGTGAAAGCAAACGCGAATCGAGCGGTGACCGCGAGCGTTCAGGCAACAGCGAGCGGGAGCGATCGGGAAACAGTGACCGAGAGCGATCTGGGAACAGCGAGCGAGACCGAAGCCGGGACAGAAATGCCCGGGCTCCAAGTGGTAGGGGCTCTGTCATGCAAGCGTGGGTAGACGACTTCTGACCGAGTTGTACGAGGCTCTGTACTACTTCTCTTGCCATCAATACGAGATAAACGCTATGTTTCTTGCTCTCATTCCGTTGCTTAATGATTAGTCTTGCTGAAGTCTGTGAGTCGAAATGAACACTCCTGCAGCTTTCGTGCTCATGGGATCCTGTCGAACGAAGGAGACGGCCACGGTCTTCCTCGAGTTGAAGCTTGTCGAATCGAGTGCGTCGGACAAGGACTCGCCCATTTGAGAGCTTCTCCCTTACGCAGATTTCCTCATTCTCCGCATCTTTGGTTTTGTGTGTCGGAAGGGTGCCCATAATAATAATGGTGCAATCGATGTCGCTATCGACCGAGGTTTTTGAATGCTTCTGCGTGAGCGCACATTATGTCGAGAACTTCGCTTCACAAGGCTACACTGTTCGAGCCCTTCACGCACAGATCAACTCGACATGCTGCTTCTTATCGCTTTCGGTGCTTGGCTTACGACGTCCAGCTCCCGTTCCAACCAAACTCACGGATTTTGTTTCGGATCTCCCACATAACGAAAAGAAATCAACGACTAACACGATGCAACCGGCGCCAATGAAAATGAGTAGTTGCCGATGGACGGGACTTCGACAGCTTGTCGGCGTCACCGAGCAGTACAAGTTCCTCTCGGTGTCCACGTGCAGGAGTTGACAATGGAAGTCCGGCCATTGCCCCCCACTCTCACGACACTTTTCGTTCTGCACCCAGCAAGACTCCGCCGGCTCAAGTGGCGACAGGCTCCGACGTGAAAACTTTGTGGCAATTGCTGGCTCTCCGACTGGCCGAAGCGCAGCGAACTGGCCTGCATGTAGATTTGCTTGCAGCTCATCCGCGCGCTGGTAATGCACATGTGACAGTCGAGAAGCGTCGTGCTCGGCGCGAGCGGCGATCCACGCGCGCGAGCCTCAACAGGTCGACGCCGAGGAGCAGGCGAGCAATGGCGGCAAGGAGCTCGTCGGGCAGGGCGCCACAGGACAGTGCAGCCATCTCCGTCAGGCGGCTCTGCGACGAGTGAGCGTCTCGCGCCAGGATTTGCTCTGAAAATTGCCGGCTGGTTCCATCCGGATCGCGGTGAGTCAAACATTACGCCAGCGATGAATGTCATACTATAATACATGCACACAAATACCAACGCGAAAGTGGGGCCGCAACTCGGAAGAGCGCGAAAAGCTTAGCGCTCTGAGGAATTATTGAACGATGCATTAATCCTGGCTGCGTCGCCTTCCTATCCCAGTATAATTCAACCGCTCCAAGCGGCTAAATTGTCCATGTAGGTCTGAGATTTTGTCGTGCATTCGAAAAAGGCTTTCGCCGTAAATGGATACATTTGTCGCGTTGACTCAAATGGATTTTGAGCACTACATGTAGTACTGTAACTAAGATCTCGTTTCGGATACCAAAAAGGCACAAAAATGCATTATAATACCGCTTTGCCTGCTGCTGCGACTGACGGCCGTATCTCTCTCAATACATGTCGTGCGAGCGTGCTGGTGATGCGAGGTGTCAAGTCGCCGTCTGATAGCGGGCAATAATCCGCGGGGCTCGTCCCAGCCGCTTGCGCGCGTTTTGTTCGTGGAGCTACGTGGCCGCTCGGCTCGGACCACCAGGTCTTTCGTGGCAATGCAGCTGAACGAGTCGCCGCGATAGCTATCGAGTCGGTTTGGGTGAGATTCCTACCGCTCGACTGGGATGAAGTCGATTGCATACACAGAGCTGCCGGAGTCGCCACGCACGTCGAGGCAAATCGCGGCTCATATCCTGCGCCGTAGGGAGCGCCAGCGATGCCGTTCGCGGAGGGCGGTCGCGACAATGCATTCAGGCAAGCATTCTCGCCCTGCCGATTGAGATGCAATACCGTACCGGCGACGGTCTAACGTTATCTTGGCCCTACAGACCGGACCGAACGAGCGGATGATTACCTCGGATACTCGCTGCAGTCGAAAGCCGGATGATCAGAGTGAGCCTGAAATTTTGGTGCAGAGCACACGAATGCAGCAAACCAGGTCAAGGTTGTTTGCCCATGATCGATGTCAGTGCTCGCTTAATCGATGTCGCGTCGGTTCAAAGCCAGCGCTTCGAGGCGGCACTCTCGATGGTACGCCGGATTTTGCAATTATTGCCAGTTTGGCAAAAATTTGAAAAGACAGCGCCATCTTTCCAGTACTTTTATCTACGTTTCACTATGTGTCACTTCTAGCGCGCCTTTTTTCGCGCGATTTTGCTGGATCGCTGAGAAACAGTCATGCCTGTCAAATACTCCGGCTCGCGTTGCTAACATGTGAGCTTGACACCACTCGCCTCCCAGTCGATAGATTCACTCATGCCGCAAACTGCGAGCCATGTGTCGGACAAACAAGCGCTCGTTTAGCACCTCTGACCCCATTGCACGATTAACATCCAAGGACACAGAGTCCACCGTGACAAGGTTTCGCTAGTGCGTGCACTCACACGCTGAATCCATCAGTCACCACCACGACACTGCAACTACAGCCCAGGTGGACACTCCAATGATCTCACCAAAGGTCATGAGCGAGCTGCACCAGGCCAAGCTCGTACCCACGCAGTTCACGGTGCCCAAGCCAGGCGAGCACGCGTGGTCGCCCGCTGAGCAGCGTCGCTTTTGGGAGGCCATCCAGCGCTTCCCGCTAGGTCCATGGACGGCCATCGCCGCCTACGTGGGCTCCAAGTCCACGCGCCAAGCCATGACCCACGCGCAGAAGCTGCGCCAGAAGCTCAGCCGCTGGAAGCGCCGCGTGCGCAGCGACTCGGTGAGTTCGGCTTGCAGCACTGGATCGAATTCCAGCGCATCGGCGTCCGTGACGACACCCGTTGAAGCGTATGCCGGCAGCAATGGCTCTCAGACGCCGCCCATGTCACCCACCGAGTACGGCGAGATCGCCAAGCTCAGCATCATGGACCACATCGAGGAGGAGGACGAGAAGAGGAGCATGGACTGTGAGCCTATGGACGTCAAGCCCGAGTTTAAGGGTGACACATCGCAGTTTGACGACGGCCACAACGCGCAGGTGCACGATGACCGCTACCTGGAGCACCTGCTGTCCGACATTGAGCCGGTGCTGGAGCACGTCGCGCACTTCACGAACGGAACGCACGCCCATGATAGCGAGGTGACGACGCGACCAGTGGCCACGACAGACTACGGCAGCGAGCAGGCAGTGTCCTTCCCGAGCCCTGTTGACATTGCAGCTTCAGAACACAAGGCCATGGAGCTTTCGATGTGGCAACAGGGCCCTACGTATTACCAGCATCAGCAGTCTTCACCGATGGTGGTGCAGCACTACACGCCCGCCCAGAACGATCACCAGCACAACAACTCACACAACTTATGAGGTGGTCTCGCGGTCTCTTTCGTCTAGACTTTCGCGGAAGAAGACTTGAGTACGTCGGCGCTTCCGAGTAGTGAAGCTGAAGAATTAGTTAATAGTTAGTAGAAATCAAGTGAGTGAACATCTTCGAACCCATTCGGACACCGAGACGAAACCGTGAAAGCAGGTGGCAAAGTGGCGAGTCTGTATTTCCAGCTGCTCCCAAGCTGAAATGGCTACTTCTCAAAGTGGCCGTCAAAGCCGACGAATCCAGCCATGAGGAACACGTGGAAGAAGGACTTCTTCTCTATCCGAGAGCACCAGTTCCAGGCGCTCGTGAGGCGACCGTCGATGCACGATCCTGCGTCGAAGAAATTGTCGGCACCGCTGCCGTCAAATCCATGCTTGAAAAAGTCGCACAGGATGCGCTTCTGCAGCGTCTCGGCGCCGTCGAAGCTGCCTTCGATGTACGCGCGCGTGTTGGGCTGCGCTGCGAGAGCCGGGATGTCGTGCACCGTGTTCACGATCGGACTTAGAATGCGCGAGATCTGCGTGTACTTGTCGATGAACATGAGCGCGTTGGGCACATTGTGGTCGCCAAGATGCACCACCGAAGAGCCCACCCAGCGGGGGCGCAGCTTCTGCGTGTGGTGCAGGATTGAGTGCACCAAATGCGACGTCTCGGGGGCATGCTGCATGCGGTTGAGGCCCTGGCCGGTGTCACGAAGGCGGTACATACTGCCGTCCAGCAAGTCTTCCTCCACGACCCACCACAGACGCAGCATCGAAGTCGTGATGTTCTTCCATAGTAGAAGCGACTGCAACACGTATTCATACTGGCTAGCGTGGCTGTGACTGAGCCGAGCGCCATTCTTGCCGGCGCGAATCTCGAGGCTGAAACCTGGTTCCGCCTTCTCAGGCGAGAAATACTTCTCTAAGTAGTCGATCATGCGCGTGATCGGCGACCGGTTCGACGCCAAGTAGCTCTGGCTATCGGAGATCGAGGCAAGGCACAGCCGGACCTCTTCTTCAGTCAGCGACGCCGACGAGTAGTCTCGCACCAGCTCGTCGATAGCCTGCTGCTTGTCGTGCGCAAAGCGCTGCAGTTTCTCCGGGTCGGCCAGCAACGCCGGGTCAACAGCAGCCACCGACGTCGCGGACTCACAGCGCGTATCACGCAGCATTTCGAGCGCGTGGCGCTCCTCCAGCAGCGACGCAACCGTCTTAATGGGCGCTACACACGAGAAGCCAAGGTAGTTTCGGATCTCGCGTAGGTTGGCGTCCTGCAGCAGGTAGATCATCTTGCCGTAGTTGTTGCGCATGCGTTCCGGGTTCATGACCTTGTAGCGACGTCCAATCTCAAAGACCTGGCGGAAAAACTCCTCGTTGTCCTTGAACTGATTGTCCTGCACGAGGCGCCGGCCCTTGCGGAAGTCGTTGGCGATCATCAAGCCCGATAGCACGCCGAACATCTCATTCAACTCGTGGATCACGCGCTTGACGGGCGAGCGGTACGAGAGCACGTCCACCTTGTCCGTGTACTCGCTCACATTGAGCGCCGCGTCCAGCAGGTTGAACAGCGCACGCTCGTCCTCGTTCAGCCGCAGCGGGATATATGCTGCGTCCTTCATGAGTGCTGTCGGGGCCTCCTCGATCTCGCGCATCAACTCGTCGTCGTCACTGGCGGCTTCGACGTCTTCCTCTTCGGATTCGCTAGTTACTGGCGCCTCGCAAGGTGGCGAGGGCTTCACGGGGGACGGGGGAGCTTCAGTTGGAGGCGGAGGAATTGCGTCATCGTCAGTGGCTGGTGGCGATGGAGGCAGTTGCGGAGGAGTGGGAATTGCACTAATACTGGTGGTGCTAGAGTTGCTGGGAAGCTCTGTCTTGGCGTGGCGCAGACGAGAGCCGGCGTGGTGCTGCGCCTCGAAGCAGAGCGGACAGTAGACGTCCTCGCAGTCGTCACAGCGCACTGCAGCCTCTGTATCCTCGCACTCTACGCACATGGGCGACGTCATCTTGCCAAAGGTGGTTTCTTCGATTGGGAGCCACTCCATCTTGACACCAGTTAGTGTACCAAACGTTAGTTACGTGAGCGGCCAACACCGTGACATTCGAACCATAAGCTCATGCACGTGCGCATCTCCTTTCAGTCTCAGCTCATGGGTATCAGTCTAACCCTCGGTAGTCAAAGTTCTGAGCTGCGCTTTGCTCTGCACTCATGTTGGTTTCAGGCTCTAGCTCAATTCCTGTGACTTGAGGTGCCGCTACTACTGAGCTGTTCTCAACATTGTACTTCTTCAGCAGTTCCAGGGTTCGCGGGTGGCTGGGACAGAATAAATGGGATTTGGTATATTCCACGTCCCACCCACCGCCAGTCAGAATAAGGAACAAACCAAAAGTACTTCGAACGCTCTCTATTACCACCAAGTGAGCGCTTAAGTTGAGCAGCTGAAGCTGCTGTCAGCTACCGCTTTGACGCCATACTAGTAGTAGACAAAGTCCTCGTCGTGGTTGGCATCTGCGGATTCCTCCTCATCCAGCGGCACAAACTCATCTAGGAAGGCCAGCTCGTCAATAGAGCAGTTCTTCCCGTTGAAGAACAAGTGCACGAGCTTCTCCACGCGAGCTGGAGCTAGTCGATTCCGCAGCGTAGATTGCACAAACTTGTGCGTGGCAAAATTGCGCTCGGCTGCCGCGCTTGAGCAAACGACGTTGAACACGACGTTGGCGATGGCCTGTAGCAAAGGAAACGAGGTCAGGCCACTCCAGAAGTCCGTGATGGCGATCTTCTTCTTCTTGAGAAGGCCCAGCTTGTGGGACCCGGCCATTGAAGCGACGAGACCCTGAAACTGCGTCAGCTCCACCAGGACATCGTCTTGCTTACCCGCTCCGTGCCACGCCGTGACGAACTGCTCCACCTTGAGCAACGTCGTTGTGTCCATTCCAGCACCGGCGAAACGCGGGTCCAATAGGTAAGCGACGCCGTGCGCATCCCCATATACGAAGTCGAAGCGAGACGCGATTTTAGCGCGGACGTCTTCTTGTTCACTAGCCGAAAGAGGTGCTTTTGCAATTTGGTCCGGTAGGACCAAAAATATTTCGAACACCTCTGACGCCACAGCCCTGTTCTTCTCAAAGTGCCGTTGGAATTTCAGCAGCGGCTCCAAGATCTTGACGGCTTTCTCGAGCTGGACCACCAGCTCTTTACCCGTGACAAAATCAAAAACCGCACGACGGGCAGCCTTCTTGGCTTTTGACGGAGCAGCCAAGAACCCGCGCTCGGTAACCAGCTGCAGTAGGATCTTCTCGGACTTGAGCACGCTCTGGAGACACGCCAAAATGGAGCCCCACCGTGTGTCACACGGCATGGCGAGGGCTGGAGGCGCCTTGCCATCTGGTGTAGCAGCTTCCTGTTGCAACGTCTTCAACTTGTACCACATCTTGTGGCTCTTC
>AWVW02034180.1:0-28614 GCA_000500225.2 Phytophthora pinifolia
TGAACAACAGTTCACAGGAAGTATTGCATACTTCCAGCACTTCCTCTGTGCAAGGTGCTGTGTGCCCCGTCACAGAAGGAACACCTTCGGATCACGCACTTCTACTGCGGATCCAACAGGCCTGCTCAAGTAGCTCAAGGCCGAACCGACAACGGATCCCGTGCGCAGGAATACCCGCGCGGACCCCCATCGGGATGCACCAGCACTGCGGAAATCAGCAAAGCTTATTACATTTTAGTCCTCAAATAACATGCATTTGATATTCATTCAAAAATTCGAATTTGCATTTCGCGAAGGAAATGGCGCGCTCGTCGTTCGCAACCAAGTTCTTGCTGCGCGAGCTGCTGGCCGCGCTGGGTGGCCTGCCCGAGGCTTCCGCGGCCGCCGACAGCTTCTCCGAGAGCCTGAGCGAGGACACCGAGTCGCAGGCCCCCGTGCCCATCGGCAGCCAGCCGCGCGTGATGCTCGTGCGCCGCACCAACAGCTCGCGGCAGACCGTGACGCTCGTGGACAGGCAGTACGACGTGGAGGCCTTCATCCCCAGCCACGTGAGAGACGCACTGTTGGAGGAGTTCGGCTACCAGACGATCGGCCGGCTGAGCGGCAGCGTCGTGCGTGTCACTAAGTACCATTTCGCCACGCTAGAGCGCTGCCTGGCCACGGACCAGGCGCAGCAGACGTCCAGGTCGGCTCCCCACATGGGTCAAGGCAAAGCGCGCGTCTACCTGTGGGTGAACGCGTTGGCTATTGTACAGGACAGCGAGCTGGCGGTGAATACGCTGCCTGACGTGTACAGCGACCCGCTGGTGGCCGAGAAACTGCAGGCATTGAGTGACGCCGAGTTGGAGAAGCAGCTCATGATCCACCAAGGACTGCCTCCCGTAGCTGGGGAGAGTGACCGGTTTGATGACGAGCGGCCTCTGCTGGAGGAGGACTGTGTCATTCCTGAGGAGCAGGAGCAGGCGCTGGAGCAGCAGGACGAGTGGGGCCCGCCCGAGCGCCAGCCCACGGACTCGGAGCTGATTGAGGAGAACGGCAACGTGTCCATGACTGAGTCTCAGGTGAGGCGTGTGGTCGTGACGTCGCCCGAGAAGGGGACGCAGGAGTCCGTCCTGATGGCGTCGTCGTCGGGTAACTCGTCCGTGTCGCTGTCCGGGAACCCTTTGTCGGTGAGTTTCAGTGATGAAGTGAGCTTCCAGTCGTCGCCCGGCAGTCAGAAGTTCCAGTTCCAGGAGGATAATATCCAAGAAACGTTTGTCGTCGACAGTGACGTGGAGAGCGATACCGAGGGTGACGACGATCGAGAGCAAGAAACTGAGAAATCGACGCCTCGTCCGCCCAAATCTCAGCGCTCGACAAGACACCAGTCGTTGGTTCACCCCAGCCCTGCGTCAACGACGCCGAAGATGTCGCAGAACTCGTGGATGGTTGTGGATCTAACGGATGATACGCCTCAAAAGGCCCCGCGCGCACCCGTTGTCAAGGAAGAGAAGGCACAGAAAAATGATGAGGAGCCAAAGGTCGAAGCCGTTGACTCGCTGGAAGGACAGGACGATGAAGCTGCAGTTCAGGCGTCTTCACCGAGGCCAGGGCAATCAACCGAGACCCAAACACAACCCAAAGGAAACCTCGTTACGAGGTTGTTGAAGTTCTTTTCGCCTGGCGCTACCGACGGCCCTCAATCATCTGATGAGGAGGAATCCGCTGAACATGACGACCACCCTGCTACTCAGCTTCTCGACCAACCGGAGGGGCGGGAGGAAGAAGACACGAAGAAACAGGACGGTGGACATGGTCAAACGGTGGAGTTCATGTCATCCCAGGAAACGATGGTGTTGGACTTTGATAACGACGAAAACGCGAACGCTTTCGAGTACGAAGGCATGTCTTCGGGCGACATGGCTTCCCCCAGAAGAGTGGTGCTTGACAACGAAGGCGATAACGAGCACGAGTTGGCAGACACGGCTGACGATCTGACTTTGACTGAAAAGTGGGCTGAAGACGTCGTCACTCCAGAGAAGATGACAGCGGCGAAGGAAGCTAATACGGAGCCCAAAACGCCTTCGCTGTCTGCACAAATGATGACCCCAGGCACAGATCATAGGGCCGAGGCAGAAGTAAAGGTAGCCACTCGCCAAACGCCGTCCATTTCGGTTGCAGACCAAGGCAGCAGCCTTCCTGTCTCTCCTCCGAAAGACCCTGCGCCCCCGACAGCTCCGTCCGCCCAACTATCGCCTACCAAGAGTCCTTCGAAGCTGGTGATCGCAGTGTCGGACACGAACTCGAGCGAGGGTATGCGCACTGGGTTCTCGCCTGCCGAGTCTCGTGCTTCCAAGCGACGTCACCCGGTCGCAACTCCATCGTCGGCGACCAACACTGAGCCCCAGGACAACCAGACCGACACTAAAGCGCAAAAGCGTCGCCGGCGCGAGCTCCCGTCGTCGCTTGAGAGCAGGTCTCAATCGCCTCAGTTCGAGCAGCCAGCCGCGCCCTTCTTGTCCCGTCGACCACTCCAATCTGATCGTGGAAATGTCCTCGTGGACAGCTACTCACTCGATGCCGTGTGCCAGTCACTCGGGTCGCATTCACGAGACGACGAGCCCAGTGCAGAGGAGGATCCGTCGCAGGCCTCAAGGCAACCTCGTCGGGCTTGGAAGCGCTTCGAGAGTCTCTTCCCGCCACTGAACATGACTCGGCTCAAGCAGATGATGGCAGAAGAGAAGGACAAGTAAGCACGACACCAGGACTTGCACTGAATGGGGCCGCTTGCACCACATTATGCTTGATAAATGTTAGAGCGTACGACAAGCGATGACTCGACTTCAAGCCTCCTGCTCAGTCTCAGCCATCGACAGCTCCTGCACCAAGCTGGGAAACGCTAACCCCGTCGTGTGGAAAGCTTGAAAACCCGCGCCACGCGCGCGCTGGAACTGCTCGAACACTTCATTGTCGATGCACACGAAGCCAACGTCCACACTCCAGTGAGGACGCAAGCAGATGAGGTCACGCAAAGCACTCATCGCGAGGTCTGCTGCTCTCGGCACTGGGAATCGCAGCAGTCCCGTTGAAATGGAAGCGAAGGCCGCACAGCTGACGTGGTTGTTGTCAGCGGCAAGCAGAGCGTTCACGTACGTCTTGTAGAGCAGTGTCTCCGCATTCGCCAAGCCCCCCGTAGGCCCCACAGCGTGCACTAGCAGTCGAACACCGGAGCTACAGCCAACCGTGCACAACACATTCCCAGGCTGCGCAGTGTTGCGTCTGCCCAGGTTCGCCACGGCTCGGTCGAGGTCGGGGCCAGCGCGCTCGTGTACACGACCGGCAACGCCTACGTACGGGTTACGAAAGGAGGCGGAGGTCGGGAACACGAGGCAATCAATCTGCTTGTCTCCAACCGCGGTGACTGTCCCCAAGTCTCCTTTTATCACGTGGACGTGGCGGTCGAAGCGCTCGCTCTGGCTGCGTAGACTCAGATAGTCTTCCAGAGCCTCCGTGGCATAGCCACTCGCGACGTTGACACTCCGGTGGATCTGGCAGGACGTGAGGTTGGCGTTGCAGTGTGTTCGCAACAAGTGCCGCCACCAGCCTTGATCAAGAAGCACTGCACGCGTACTTGGAACTTCAGCCATGGCATGGCACAACTCGATGAGGCTTTCAGCGTCCACGTAACGCAGGAAGTCGTGCAGTAGATCCTTGCGCAGTAGCAGCGTCTCCGCCAAGCGAAGCTTTGGGTTCTCTGGAGCCGAGCTCAACCTGCCAGTCTTGGCCGAGCGGCGTCTGCCTGACCACATCCCGTGACTTCGCCAGCGCTTGCTGCGTCCCATGGTTGCTCGTAAACTGTCGGGTCAACCTCTGTCAGCCAGTCAAGTACGGTACTCAAGTTGGATGTGAAAGGCAATGTATTGATGCTAGCCAAGAAAGTGTTTCCGGCAGTGCGCTAGGGTGCGCGATCGAGTTAAAATGTTTCCCAGTTGCTGGTGGAGGCCCCCGTGCTCGAGAAGCCGAGCAGATCCGCTTCACCAGTCGTTCCGCTGGTGCTGCTCGCCTTCTTTGGCGAACTGGAGGACGCGAACGGGTCCATATCATCGACTTCTTCCGCTTTCTTCTTCGTGTTGAGCTTGATACGGATGGTTTGGCCTTCTTTGAGGGAGTAGTCGACAGGTGGGGCAGTCGTGGTGGCCTGCTGCTGAGTCTTCTCGCGCTTCAGCTCTCTGTACAGACAATGCAGATGTTAGACCCAGCAGAAACAGTAGTAGTGATGGCAACGCACTTGTTGAAATCATCGATAGCGACATTGAAGTCGAAGGCGTCACTGCGTTCCTTGAATGCGATGCCAATGAAGGCGTGGCGGCCTGAAGGTGACCAGCAGCACAATGGGTCAGGTTTGGGAGCTGCAACAGCAACCAGGGAAAATGGACGTACCAGATGCGCGATCAACGGCGCGCAGGACGAAGTATCGGCTGCTATCGACCACTGCATGACGGGACGACGCAAGTGAGCAAGAAGTTATCTAGGAGACAAATAAACTGCCAGCGAGCTCACCTTTCTGGATGGCCGGCGGTCCACCAGCCTTGATGGGGCAGGCTGCGAACAGAGCGCCCGTGTTGGGGTCCTTGAGCTCAATGAGGGCGTCATCGCCGACCGAAGAGACCTGCAAGCGGCCGGTCCATGCTGGCGTGCTGGGCCACGAGTCCGCTCTGATGGAAGCACCGATGCCACACTCTCAGAAACGGCAACGAAGATGTAGATGGTGCAGCAATGTACCTGTGGCCGGCTGCCGACGTCTGTGGCGGGATTTGGAAGACGAAGACCTGGTTGAGCGTCACGAGGACGCGCTGCACTTCTGTCTCGGCAAGAGCAGCACAACAACGCACAAGCGGATGAGCAGTCTTGCTTTCAGAACGTATGGGCTTAGCTTGGCCGAGCACGAACCGACTTCAGCCATGGCAATGGAAGCGATGCTGTGGTGCAGTTGAGTAATGAGCTCTCGCACTGCGAGCTCAGAGGTCCGTTACGCGTCCTTTGAAGGCGGGCAAAAAATGAAGGTAATAATATACCGGCAATACCCGGCGACAGCACCCGAACTTGCGGCTCTGACCCTCAACCCGGGTGCATCGCATTGCTCATTCCATGTGAGCACTAACAGATAAAGCATTGACCTGCGGCAAGCATGGCGTCTCCGAAAGAGTGGTTTTGGGCATGTTGAAGTTGCGATGCAAATTCAAAGCGGGTACTACACATAAAGTTCAGGATGGATACGGTCCGCCGAAATCGATGGGACACAGATCTCATTCGCCATCGATCATGGCTTCGCTGTCGCTGCTGCTGCTCGCGGCGCTCTGCGCGTGCACCTCCGCCACCACGTTCCCCTCCCACGCCAAGTCCGGGCGACTGTGGCGACTAGTGCAGGAGGAGGACCAGCAGCTCTTCCAGGCGGAGGCGCAGCAGCTCTGGTTCAGTCAGCGCCTCGACCACTTTGAAGCATCCAGCAGCAACGCCACGTTCCAGCAGCGCTACTACCAGGTGGATAAGTTCTGGACAGCTCCCCATGGTCCCATCATCCTCTTCATCGGAGGCGAAGGTGCGCTAGAGCAGGCGCCCGCGGGATTCGTGCACGTCATCGCCCAGAAATTCGGCGCCAAGGTGACGAAGCGACGCGAGGAAGCGGAGACCCTTCCTTGTCTGATAAAATATGTATCGTTTAAACAATACTCTTGTAGATCCTGGCACTGGAGCACCGGTTCTATGGCAAGAGCGTGCCGAACGGAGACCTCTCGACGGCCAACTACCGCTACTTGGCAGTGCAGCAGGCACTGGCGGACCTCAAGCGCTTCAAGGAGAGCTACCAGAAGCAGCTGGGAGCAGAGGATGCCAACCAGTGGATCGCCGTTGGAGGATCCTACCCTGGAGCGCTCTCGGCGTGGTTCCGAGTAGCTTATCCGGACACGACGGTCGCCGCACTGTCCTCGTCGGGCGTCGTGCAGCCCGTGTACAAGTTCCACCAATTCGACGAGCAGGTGGCGCTGGCCACTGGACCGTCGTGTGCGGACGTGCTGCGACTCACGACTGCTGCGTTCGAGAAGGAGATCGCCAGCAACAACGCCACCAAGGTGAAGGGGCTCTTCGGTGCGCAAGAGCTGGCGGATGCCGACTTCTTCTACATGATCGCAGACGCGGCTGCGATGGCCGTGCAGTACGGCCGTAAGGACATCGTGTGCAACAGCATGGTCGGCGCCTTCGAGCGCAACGACTCGCTGGTCGACGCCTTCGCCAGCTTCACGGTCGACATGTACGGAGCTTCCTTCGGCAGCGACTGCTTCTACGATACCAAGTGCTTGGCGCAAGACAGTGCTCGCTGGGGGGACGGGCGTTCGTGGCGCTGGCAGAAATGCTCGCAGCTCGCGTACTTCCAGGTTGCCCCCAAGGAGAAGAGTCTGCGCTCGGCGATGGTCGACCTCGACTACCACTTAAAGCAATGCCAAACGGTGTTCGGCGACGCCGTGAACCCGTCCGAGGGCGTGGAGGAAATCTCCAAGCTCTACGGAGGCGACCACCCGACCGGGCACAAGATCTTCTTCTCCAACGGTGGCGACGATCCGTGGCAACGCGCGTCGGTGCTTGACACGCTGTCGGACGATGAGATCGCGAACGTGGCCCAGTGCGAGCTGTGCGGCCACTGCGGCGATCTACGCGCCAATCCGAACGTGCCTGAGCCGTTGAAGAAGCAGCGCGAGCAGATCCTCGAGTACCTGACCAAGTGGCTTGGCGCCGCAGATGAAGTGGAGCTGGTAGCGACCGCTGTGTACGAACCAACCGCTTTGCGTCACGTGCAAGAGGAAGACGACGGCGAGCAGGAACTGGCGGGCCTGCAGCTCGCAGGGCTGCACAGGTCGTCACCGTTGGTGCTGATCCCCATCGTCGTCGCGTTGCTGGCGCTGGTGGGGGTTCTCCACGCTGATGTCATCCGCGACGCCCCCGGCGGATTGGAGATGATTCGATACCGACTTGCGCACACGCACGAGCATTGAAAACGACCACCAGATAAAGACACAGCCCAGTTTGTAAGAGTAGACGACGGATCGCTAGTGTAACTTATCTTCACTTGTTTTCATCTTGAAAATGAACATCCGGTCCATTCTGAAGTCTGTGTCTATAGCTTACGCATGATTATTGAGGGGGGGGGGTTCTCAAGCTGTCTGTGTCTGCACCTTCGTCTTCGTAGGTGCGGGGAGCGTGGATTGGCCCATGGTCTCCTTAGTGGAGATGTAGGCGTACGTGGCGCCGCCGATAGATACAACAACGATGCCCACGGCCTTCTGCATCGTGATGACGTCATGGTTGATGAGGATGGACATGACGATCACGACTACCTGCTTCATGTTGCCGCACACGCACAGCGTCACGGGAGACGTCACCTTGTTGGCCATGAAGCTCGTGACGTTCAGCATGAAGCTGATGCAGCCCGTCAGGATGAACCAGAAGCTGGCCGAAGGAACCACTTCCCAGTTGTCCCTGAGGGTGCTCACTTCGCCTGTCAGGAACATGGTGATGAGACACCAGCAGGCCGACAGCGGCGCCTGGTGCAGGATCAGATCCACGGGGTGCAGCTTCAGGTCTCCGCTCAGGAACTGCAGTCATGACAAAACCAATACAAACACGAGTGAGTCACCCGTTCAAGGGGAAGCAACCCTCGCTCGAGATCGCCGTACCTTGTTGGAAAGCACGGCCTTCAAGCCAGCGAACACGATGGCCACGACTGTGATGATGAAGCCCAGTACCGTGCTCGAGTTGTCGCCCGTGCATGCCAAGTAGACGCCGAAAGCCACGGGCAGCAGCGACAGTTTGCGCTTGAGCGAGTAGCTCTTGCCGAGGATGAGCATGCTGAGCACGACGACGACGGCCGGCACAAGCGCGCGCATGACCTGGTTGAACGAGATGGACACGAGCCCCAGACTCCAGTTGCCCGTGATGATGTTGCTCACGAAGATGAAGGAGAAGTAGACCATGAGCTGCTTCTGGCCGGGCTTGAGCGGCTTGCGCTCGATGCCCTTGTACACGTGGATGTAGAGGAACGCGCCCAGCGTGTTGCACGTCATGTGCACGAACGTGAGCGTCACGGGCAGGCGCAGCGCGCCCAGCGCCTTCTTGTTCCAGAAGGTCACGCCAATGTTCTGCGTGAACCACATGCTGAGCCAGAAGATGACGACGGACGGCGCCACGTACGACGTTTTGGCCGTGGCCGCCGCCTTCTCCTTCTTCTTGAGTTCCTGGTCGTCAGCAGCCTCCACATCCAGTGTCTTGGCATGCATGACCTTGGTCTTGACCTTGTTATTACCTTCTTCTACCAGCAGCTGCGTCTTCTCCGTCGTGCCGTCCGCTTCGTCGTCCACTTCAGGGACGTCCACCGACACGTGGCCGCCCTTGTTGGTCTCGACGAGGCCGGTGCCGCCCGAGTGGGTGCGCGGCCGTGCGCTGAGCGTCTCCAGGGCCATCGCTGCTGCTGTTTTGTGCTGCTAGTGCTTACGTGGGGGACGGAAAAAGCTCCTTTGACTGCGCTCGGGGTCCTCGAGTCGAGGAGCTGCTCGGCGATAAAGCGCGATGGGGCGAACTGACGATAAGCAAGGATAGTGTGGGAAGACGAGAGAAGGGAGGAAATTGTTGTGTAAAAAGACAAGAGAGGGATAACCTGTGAAGAATGTATTTGTACTATATTGGACCATTTTGAGTACTCTTCGGTGAAGAATTTGTACTTTTCGTTGACTAACGCTTCAGTTTTGGGATCGTGAGCGTGGGTAACAGCTCTGCTGTGCTGCCATCCTCGTCAATGGGATGCTGCGCCATCGAAACGGAGCGAGTCCGGCTCTGCACTTCCCAGCCTTTCACGCTGGTGGATCGCACTCTTCCAATGAACCGACTTCACTGCAACTCAACCTCCATGACGCTCACGTGGATACTCGTCGTCGCCCGTAGCTGCTTGATTGCTAGTTCCACCATGCGTTGAAGTCCCGCTCCTGCCGCACACACCGTCAGTTCTCCGTCTTTCAACTACCGAGATCAAAGCCGCCGAATCGTACCGGTGACCGTCATACCTGACGCTATCTGGAAGGTTGAGAAAAAGTCGCAGAGTGGCCCGAGCGCCACGAGCAGCAGCTGCGGCCCCACGCCATCCTGTCCATTTCAGACCCGCCGTCAGTAAAATATCAGGACGTTTCGATCACTCGCTCAGGTCCTACCTGCCAGCTCTGCCGAACAAGATCCAGCTCACTCAGCAGCTCGTAGATGCTTCGACATGGACGGAACCGCACGCGGTGAAGACACTCGGCCGCCACCTCCGTCGTCATCGCCGCGTGGGCACTCGACACAGCGGCTGCTAACCGCTTGGTCACGAGCTTCGGGTCACGCACAATGAAGAGCACTTGATCTCCTCCTGTGGCGACCATCAAGGCGGCGTCCACGCATTGCTGGCAGTCCATAACGTCGGTCAGACGAGAAGCTTACTTGCCATCACGTCACAGCTCTCCACAGACTTCAATACTGCAGCTTTGTACTTGCTCCAACGCGGATCCAATTGCAGAACTGCCTCAGTACATAGCAGCAACCATTTAGCAGCTGTCACTCACTCCCCGCATGCAGCCCTAGTAGTTCCTGTGTCACAACCTCGCAGCCATCTGCCTCGCTTCCAGCGTTGCTACGTCCATCAACGACGCACTACAGAGAGCCGCCGCCTTCTGGCGCTGCACGCGCATCTCGTGCGAGTAAATACTCGACGCAAAGAGCTGCTCGGCCGTCGCTCCCGCAGGCGCGTCCCCAAGCAGCCGCTTTAGCCGCGGCATCTCAAAAATGACTGCTATAGTCACAAATCACAAATTCCCGAATACAAAACACATTACAACTTGTAACTTACAAGTGATTTTTGTGTTGAGCCGACCGTACTTAAGCGCACGCGGACGGTGACGCAACCTTCAAGAGCATTCCCTTCCCGATGGCTTCGCTGCGCTCTTCGGTGTCGCCCGCCGTCTCTGAAAGCCTCTCCGACGGTGTAGACGCGCTCTTCTCTTCGTCTCGTAGCAGTGGAGGCTCTGCAGTTGGCTCGCCGTCCTTGGCATCTCCCGAGCAGTTTCGCCCGCCCATGTCGTTCCTGCGACGTGTGACGTCTGCTCCGACAGCTCAAGGCCGATCCAAAGCCGCTGGGGAAAACGAGCGCGACCTCCGTAAGGAGTTGGAGCGCAAGGAGCTGCTGGAAATGGTGCTCGAGTCCATCGCCAACGTTCCCAAAGCCGTGGAGCGAATCCACACGAACAAGGAGCTGCGAAAGGCGCTGCACCAGGAGATGGGCGACGAGAGCACGCTGCTGCATCGGTTCTTCGATGCAAAGCAGCATGAAGAAGACGTGACGCTGCGGAGCAGTCTTTCAGAGAACAAGATGAGCCGCTGTGACCTCAGTCGACGCGCTGTGAGCGACGAGGAAGAGGAGTCAGATGACAGTCCGCTGCCTGCCAGGCCGGCCAAGTCGCTCGGCATCTATGATAACTACAAGCACAGCCAGGAGGAGGACAAGGAAGACAGTGACAGCAGCGAGGAAAGCAGCAGCGACTACGGTGAGGAGTACGAGAACGACCTGGCGGAGGCCGTGAACCAGCTCTGCATGACGGACGACACCCTCACGGCCATGGACGACATGATCTCAGACCCAATCGGGATCGTCCGCAAGAGCTTTGAGGGCAGCTCGGCACGCATCTCCAGTTCGCCGCAGTCGTCGTTCGGCCTGGGAGCGTCGCCTGGGACCACGTCGATGGACGGCGAGCCCGTGTCGGCGCTGTGGCCACGACAGCCGAACCAGTTCGCGTTCACGCAGGAGGAAGACAACAACGTTCGAGCGGAAGATGAGGTGTACAGCGAGATGGTGAGCTCAATCTGCGAGGACGACACGTTCCAGGACGATGTGGCCGGCGATGAAGAAGAGGACGGGGACGCTGTCGCTGAAAGCCCCGCTCACGAGGCCGAGGCAAAGCTGTTTGAAATGGACGACGATGAAGAGGAGGAGGAAGGAGGAAGTCTGGAAAACGGCGTGACACGCTTTAGCAGTGGAGACACGGAGTTTGTGGTTGGCTCCCCCATTGAAGGCCAGGTGACGACGTTCCAGAATGATTTGGATGGCAAGTCAAAGCAGAAGCCTGACGTCGTCCACACGGTCGATATTAAGGACGGAGAGGACGTTTGTGACGACGGCGACGTGGACAGATCGGAGGGAAGTCACGATGACGACGAAGATGATGGCGAGCCGAAGGAATACGAAGTCTTCCAGCTCCGCATCATTCGAGAAAAGAATCGCACGGGATTTGAGCCGAACCAGGACTGGCGGCCTCGTGCCGGAACGTTGATCGGCAATCGATACAAGGTGAAGCTGCGGATGTAGGAGCGTACGTGTCGGCTGGTGCTGATACTAACTTGTCCTCGTATTGCACCGTGCAGGTGGAGATGGCCATAGGAGAAGCGGTGTTCAGCCGCACGTACAAGTGCGTGGACACAAGTACCGAGCAGTCAGTCTGCCTCAAGATCATCAAGAACAATAAGGAATACTTCGACCAAGGCGTGGACGAGATCCGCGTGCTGGAGTACATCGATCGCAATTGCAAAGTGGACGAAAGACATCTGATCCGCCTGCTGGACGCGTTCTACTTCCGCGAGCATCTGATCATCGTGACCGAGGTGCGTTTCGGGTGGTTGGCCGCTGCTTGGCTGTGTACTCACGCATCGTACTTGTAGCTTCTTCGAGACAACCTGTACGAGTTCTCCCGCTTGCTCCTGCAGCGAGGCGTGATCAACTACTTCAACATCCCTCGTCTCAAAAAGATCACGATCGAGGTCTTGGAGGCGTTGGAGACGCTGCACGCGATGGGCGTCGTGCACTGCGACCTCAAGCCAGAGAACATCCTCATCCAGAACTTCAGCGCGTGCACCATCAAGGTGATCGACTTCGGGTCCGCGTGCTTCACCACCGACGAGCTGACGTCCTACGTGCAGTCGCGCTCGTATCGAGCTCCCGAGGTCATCCTCGGCCTTCTGTACGACACGAAGATCGATCTGTGGTCGCTCGGGTGCGTCGTCGCCGAGATGTTTACGGGCGAAGTGCTGTTCCGCAATGACTCGGAGCAGACACTGCTGGCTCGGATCATGGCGACAATCGGTGCGTGCTTTGCGTCTCTGTCTGCTGGTGCCTCGTCGGCTGACTTGTTGTGTGTATTGTGTATGTTGGTATAGGACCGATTCCTGCGTCTCTTCTTGCCGATCGTGAAGACGTGCAGGCGCAACTCGCAGACACGGGCCTCTTCACGACGGACCACGCCGGCAACGGCGTGCTGACCACGCATCTGCAACTGCCACCGTTGGAGCAGGCCGTGCACACGAAGGACGCCGAGTTCCTGGACTTCTTACGTTCGTTGCTGCAGATCGACCCAGCGTTGCGTCTGTCCGCACACGAAGCTCTCGCCCATCCGTGGCTGCAACGAGGCGTCTTCGCCGAGAACCGCCTTTGATCGACTTCAACATCAGTGGTGTGGTGCACACCAACCTCGTTATCCGGTGTTTATCCGGACATTTTTCCAGAAGCCGCACTCGGTAAAGCGCGCGCTGGGAGAGACTTTGGGTATGGGGCCTGTGGGGGACGACGGCGTCTCGGCGGTGGGTGGCCTTATTCGTGCATGCGCTGCTGTTTGTGTGGGTAGCACTGGACCGTGGAGTCATAGAGAGCGACCGTGCGTGAAACCCCACCTCGTAGCGCTGCTCGACTGATGTGGTTTCGCCCTTGTGCTTGTTGATGGCGCCGAATCAGAGCCAGGAGATGCAGAACCAAGTAGAGGCCATGTGTCTGAGCAGCCAGTCGACGCCTAAGAAGGAAATGAAGGACCAACGCCTGAGCAGCAGCACTGTCTCGTCTCCAGGAAGTGACGACAACCAGAAGACGCTCAGAAGTGTCACGAGCGATGGCGTGGGCTTCTATACTAGTGACAAGTGGGCCAAGTTCTACCCAAATCAGGAGGTGGCCGTGGTCACAGGCATTGAACAGCCACCGATTCCCCCGGAAGGTAAGAGACGGGCTGGAAGGAGTTTTTTTTAATGAAATAGTGTGAAAGGGAGGAAGAGTGCTGACGGAAGAAAATTTGTAGGCTATGTGCCGCTGCGGAATGGACACCGCCGCGACCAAAGTGTGGAGGGATCTTCGTGCATTGAAGAAGGCGTGCCGAGCGGGTGGGTTGCCTTTGGAGAATCGTTTGTGAAAATTATCTGACTTTGTTATGTTATTATATTGGTTCTAGCTTTTCTGTGGACACGCTGCTGTGGAACGAAAAGCTTTTGGAGCAGCGCATCATGCAGTTGACGGCGTGGACCCGGCGGTCGCCCATGCCGCGGCGTCAAAAGCTGGACCGCATCAACCGCATGGTCAACGAATGTAAAGCTACAAATACCAAGACTAACTGATGAAGCATGGAGTGGTTCGTATAATACATATTTGTGTACAATAAATCGAATGACTGTACTGGCAGTTCAAAAAAGGCAAAAACAATATTCCGTTTTAGTCGATATTTCTGTCGGCAGTGTCGGTTAAGCCGCCGAAGTGAAGCGTGAGGAGGCTTGTTGCTATGAGTTCATTGCTGCTGCATTGGTTGAATGATGAGCTTAAGTTGCATCGAAAAGTGGAGGTGTTGGAGAGAGATGCGAGCAGCGGGTATCTCATCGCGGAAGTGCTGCATCGTCAAGGGTTGGAGCCCCAGTTCGAGGTCTACGAGGATTCGTCCAGCATGGCCGCCAAGATAAACAACATGGAGCTGCTTGGCGAAAAGCTAGAGGCTCTTGGCATCCCATTCCCGGTGAACACTCGCCGCTCCATCATGATGGAGGAGCGCTCTGCTGTGCTTCAGTTTCTCTTGCAACTCATGGACTTCCTTCGCCAAAGACACAGAGGAAGACCGGAAAGTGCCAAGGTGAAAACAATTGCGCCTGAGAAACCAGGGAAAGCAGCAATTGCTACCAGTACCAAGTCGAGCAGACCCCCACGCGACCTGGAAGAGCGCTTTGTGGCCGCCACGACACAGAAGTTCCACCCGCAAGAGGTTCGCTTCCACAAGAACGTCGACATGGCCGTACACTTGCGCAAGTTCGATCAGACGCAGTGGCAAGCTGAAAACGAGCGCAACGACGTACGTCACGAGGTTTATGGTGGAGAGGTATATGGTATAGTGAACTCAGTAGTTTGTGCACTTGCAGTTCCACGAGCAAGCGAAGACGAACAAGAGTGCAACCTCGGCAGCGGGGTACGCTGCAGCACGCGCTCACCTTCAAGAGAAGGCTCAGTTTATGCGTGATTGGGATCAAGAGCACCTCAAGAAGTGGCAGCAGACACAGGTGAAGTATGATACATCTTGGATTGAAGCGTGCTTTAGCTAACTCTTTAGTTTATCGCTGTGTTTGATGATACATCTAGCGTCTTCACTTGGCTTCAGAGCGTAACGACTTGCGTCTTGAATTGACGTTGGAAGCACGACGACAAATCTACGCAGAGGCAAAACTGGTTGACAGTCAAGAAGATGCCGCGGTGGGAGTCGTGGAGTTCGAGAAGAATATGAACAGACTCGGGCTCTCATCCGGCGGGGCTGAGCAATCTCTGCGTGCAATTCCAGCGAATGACGCGGGCGCGCTCGCCCATCTTCGCAGTCTGGAGAAACGCGTTGAGGGTGTCGACTTCCGGCCTTCAAACAACGTCAAAATGATGAAAGAGCTGCGGAAGCGGCGCAAGGCCCAGTTGGCAGCGGAAAAGGATCGACGCATGAGACGCCAGAAGGCACTAGCAGATCAGAAAGAGGTAAACACAGGCTAGGCTGTCAGTGTATCCGTTGGTCTACTACTGACGGGGATTTGGAATGGTAAAGTCAGTCAAGGCTCAGGAAACAGGGGAATTGCAGGATGATAACCTGATTCATTCGAGCGATGGAAGCAAGGATTCGCAACCAGCGAATGGAGCGGAGTGTAAATCTATGGTAGATCCTCGTGAAAAGTATCTGGAGGACAAACGCGCTGAGCTGGAGGAGAATTACGCGCGACTAAGGGAGGCTGGAAGTGCAAAGCGCCAAGAAGAGTTGAAGGTGCTGGAAGAGCTTCGCTTGGCAAAGCGGAAGAAGGAGCAACTCCGTGCGTGGGAAGTGTGCTCTGATGCGGTTGAAGCTCTCGTCTCGTTAGCGACGGCGGTAGTCTCGTCCAGGTAGGCATGCAAGAAATCAAGTCTTGAAGGGGAAACGTGGCTAACGAGCACCTTCCGTCTGTGGTTACAGCGACAGAGACACCCTGGACATGGATCCACTGAAGCAGCAGCTATTTCTTCATGTGGCTCCATTGCAGCCAACACTCAGCGACCAGGGCGGTCACGAGCAACGCTACGAGCTGGATGCATCAATTCAGAGCTTCTTGTCGTGCTCGGAAGTGTGGGCTACGCTTCCGATGCAGTCGAGGCTCACCACGTATGACGTCAAGTCCGACATTGCAATGCTAGCTGATCGTTGGGCTGGCCCGACTGAATCATTGGATACGACTTGGCACCGCCCTTCCTCGTTCGTCTTAGTGACTGTGTTCACTGAAGACGACAGCGGCGTCGAAGTCGCGCGACAGGTATCGACAGAGCACCACTTGGCTTTCCTGCAGCTCGATCCACTCGTGGAGGAGTGCGTAAAGATGAGCTACGACCCACAAAAGCTGGGAGACCAGGTCGCGATGCTCAGTGATCGAGAGGTTCGTGGTGATACGCAAGCTTTAGGCTTACCCTCTGCTAAGAACGCCTTGTGTATGAATGGCGCAGCGAGAACTTGGAGCTTTTGGACCCAAGATCTCCGGCCTCCGACAAAAAAATACCGCAATTCCGGATGCCTTGGCGGTGGAAATCGTCGCGAAAGCTGTCTCACTGCACCGTCGAGAAGCGTCGGCTGTTGGCCAAGATGCCTCCAGCTTATCATCATTAATTGCAGTGGGGGGATGTATGCTACACAATTTTCCAAGGTAACTTATTATTTCATGAGCTCTTCCGAGTATTGTTTAACCGGTTCTTCTGTAGGACGTTGGACGAAGCCAAACTGCTCGAGAAATCGATCCTAGCGGACCTACCGAGCGAGGAGATCGATCCAACCACCTCGACAAGCCAGGAAGGGATTCCAGAAGAAGCTGTCGCCCCTGTCGTTGTGTCTGCGTGGGACTGCGTCGTGTCGATCTCTTGCGACCAGCCTCCACCAAGTGAACACACGGATGCTGGCAAAACGTTGCAAGCGTCAGATTCCGGGTCAGCCTTAGTAGAGAAGCCGAGACCTTCGTCGTCGAAGATACTGCCTGCCGAGAGTCAGCGAAAACTCGCTATGGACGAGGAGCAGCGAGTTCGCAACGAAGAGCAGAGGACGCTTCTGGGAGCGTTTTGGGGTCAAACGACTCGCCACATTCAGATCAAGCGCTTTGGACAGCACCGAGCTGTTCTGGCGGAGACGATTCACTTGTGCATCGACGTTTACTCGCAGACGTCGTACAAGACGATCCCCTTCGTGGCTGAGTGTGGACTCGGCGAACTTCCAGAGCACGTGAAGGAGGAACGCAGTAAGAGACGCGAGTCAATGAACCTCATCGACCGAGTCATGTGGATGAAAACCTCGAGAGAAGTCGAGATGAAGGATGAAAGCTTCACTAACCTCCAAGAGAAGCTTCAAAAGGTGGGTTGGTTCAACGAGCTGATAGGAATGTGACAGTCCTATGGACTGACATGCTTGCGCTCATCTTGTGCAGTTAGACGAGAGGTTACACCAGAAACTTCGTGAGCCGATGGCAACGATTAAGTCCGTTGTGCAAGCGATCTCCGCCTTGGCCGTCACTTCCGAGCAGGATCTGGAAAGCGAGCTTTTCAGCGACACAGATCCCTTCCAAGCTCTTCTAGACCAGGCGGCGACGAAGCTGTCGTCGAGCCCGCAGCTTCGTGAGGTACAACTGAGACTTGATACTGTTGGTCATTCATCCCAAAACTTTGACGAAACATCCCTCGCTGTGTTGATCTTTCAGCGTCTTTTGACGGAGCTCGAAGTTTCTCTCGGAGACATGGCGGACTTGAACCGCGTCGCAGGCAACGACTTCGTGGACGCATTCGCCCAAGACCCGTTTCCAGAGGTGATTAGCGCCGTGGATGTCGTTTACCAGCTTGTTCCCTCGATCTGCTTCTTCCTGAAAGACCACACGATGCACAAATTGGAGCTGCTCCGTGCTGAGCTGTACGACAAACTCCCTTTCCTCCGTGAAAACGTCGACGAATCCGGTCGGAAGGTGGTTCTCTCAAAGGTGCTGACGAGAGAGGCCATGGGCGCTGCCACCGAGCTGGGCGGCGACAAAGCAGGAGGTGGAGAATGCGCGCAAATGGCTGGGGAGGAAGTGCTGAAGATCCTGAGCCAAGTAGCATCCGAATACTCGTTCCACTTGGCCGATGAGCCTCCTCGTCAGCAGTATGAGCTGAGTGAGGCCAGCGTCACGACGGACGAGATATCGCGGCTTCTCCAGCAGGTGGCGTTGGGTTGTCGCTTCGCTGATCGATTGAGGCAGACGGTGGGGCAGCTCTACGCGATCGATCTCCGGAGGCTGCAGCAGACTGTTCAACAAGACATCCACACCAAGGACAAGGCCATTGCGGACGCCATGGCTGCGATCAGGTTGCAGGGCCACGCCGTCTGGCCCCTTCGCGACCTGGAGCTCAGTATGATGTCCGGAATCGCCTTGCGTCTCCCACGAAAGCAGAAGGACAACTTCCTCACGATTCCGCAGCTTGGTGCCTTGGTGCTCGCCTGTGAAAACTGGGAGCTAGCTGATCCCATCGCAGCGGGGGCGTTTGGAGGCTCAGCCATCGCGAGCGAAGCATTCGTTGCTCTGGTCCTTCAAGTCGCTGCGAAGGAAGAGTTCCCTGTACGCTGGAAGGATGCTCGTGCGGTTGCAGCAGTCACACTCCAGCAGTGCTCCACTCGCGGGTCCGTGTCCTGGCGGAAGGTTGTGTGGACTCTGCTGTGCATCCAGTTTGCCGGAATCCCCTCTCTTGAGGACATTACTAAGTACGAAGAGCAAGCATCGAGGCTGCCAGCCGTCAAGCGCCAGCTCGGAGCCGACACCAAGGACGCCGCGCGGAGTGATATCCTGCTGTCGCGCTCGGACTTTTGGCAACTTCCTTTGTGGTTCGAGGCGCACAACAGCAGCCACGACGCTGAGAAACTAAAGGATCTCGTGTTCCGGCTGTTTACAGCAGCTCCCAGCGACTGCAACGAGCCAGGAGCCCAGCTCGCACTGCTGCCGATGCTGCTTTACTGGTGTACACACCCGTCCTGCTGCTTTGGCATCCGTCGTGAGCTGGAGGAGTTCGCTCCTCGCTATTCTCGCGGCCTGTTCCGCGTCTTCCAGCTGCTGCGTCAGCACTCAGCTGTGTCTCCAGAACAGTGCATGTCGTCACTATTCCCAGTCTGCGGTATCTCCTCCGACCTGCAGCTCAGCACCTCCAGCTTCTCCACCTTTAGTCAGGACATCCCCGCCGATGTCCAGCGCTTCCTCCTGCTGCAGAACCCGCTCGAGGCGCTTGTCCAGCCCTAACATCATACAAAATAGCATGCCAAGGAGCACCACAGGTAGTATAATAATATTCGAGCAAGTCTTCTCTTCTCTAGTTCGAAGTCTCCTCCTCTTTCTCCTCCTCTTGGCTCTTCTTGTTGCCTCGTCGCCGCTTCTTGCGCAGAACATCCGCATAAAGCGAGTGGGCGAACAGCCCAGACAGCAAACCCATCACACACGCAGAGCGCAGGCTGCCGGCGTAGCGAACGGCCAGCAGCGCCGCCACTGCTCCGCCCGAGAACTTGACGCTTTCTTCAAGACTGGGGGCGCGCGCGAGCACGCGGCTGGACGTGATGGACGCCAAAGAAGTGATGCTTGAAGGAAGCGCCAACTGGCGGCCGGCGGGTGCCGTCGTGACCGCCGCGCGGGGCTGAGGCGGCGCGTCCTGGGGCTCCATATTGAGGCAATTTTCGGAAGTGACTATGTTTATGTTTGTGGGAATGATTTAACGTATCATACCCACTCATAAACTTGGTCATAATTGTTTTGAGTTGCGAAGAGGATGGCGGACTTGGAGGCGAGGACGGAGCTTGGGACAGCCAAGTGCCCGCACTACGGACGACGCTGCCACGTGCTGGCCGAGTGCTGCAAGAAGTGGGTGGGCTGCCGCCTGTGCCACGACGCCAAGTTCGGCGAGGAGCACCAGATCGACCGCTTCGCCATCAGGCAAATGCGCTGCGACTTGTGTCAGACTGAGCAGCCCGTGAGTGACTTTTGCCGGTTAATGGAGAGCTGGAGGTGCTGACTGCCCCATGTAGTGCGCCCAGGAGTGTATCAATTGCCATGAGAACATGGCCGCCTACTTCTGCGCCGTGTGCAACCTGTTCGACGACAAGGGGCTCGAGAAGAAGGTCTTCCACTGCGATCAGTGCGGCATCTGCCGCGTGGGCGGGCGGGAGAACTTCTACCATTGCGTCAAGTGCTGCGGGTGTTATCCGCACTCGCTCGAGGCCAAGCACAAGTGCCTGGAAGGCTCCATGCACCGCGAGTGCCCCATTTGTCTTGACGTGAGTAGAGAAGTGCTGGTGGTGTTGTTGGGTTTGGCCAGGGGTGGTGATGCTTTCTGTGGATATGAATGCTGCAGGTGACGTTTGACTCGTTGGAGACTGTCAACGTGCTACCGTGCGGTCATGTGATGCATTCAAGCTGCTTCAAGGCCTACGTCAAGCACCAGTACGCGAGCCTTCTCCCTGCTGTTGCTTAGAGGGTGCTTGGTTCTCACGAGCTGTGATGTTGTCGTGTGCTGCAGCAACATTATCTGTCCTACGTGCCGTACGCTCATGTTCACCGAGGACGAAATCAACGGAGGGGGTGAAGAAAACGACGAGGAAGACACGGACGGCGAAGAAGAAGAAGCCGGGAGCGATGACAGTGACGA
The DNA here is from genome assembly GCA_000500225.2 of Phytophthora pinifolia. NCBI lineage: Eukaryota > Oomycota > Peronosporomycetes > Peronosporales > Peronosporaceae > Phytophthora > Phytophthora pinifolia. Next base: position 20,036 of record AWVW02034180.1, read on the forward strand.
AGAAGGCGGGAGCGATGACAGTGATGGAGAGGACGACGACGATGGATCCAGCAGTGAAGACGAAGTAGTGGAAGTCGCTCTAGGCGATGAGGACTCAGACTCGGACTCGGACGACGACAGCGGTATCGAGCTGGACGCGGCGCACGACGCACAACGGAACGTCTGGCCAGCCGCAGTAGAGTAGCTAGGAAGGTATGGGGGCGGACAGGAATCCGAGAGACAGCTTCAGGAGGCTTCAATATTGTGGCTTAGGAACTTGCCAGCAGGGCAAGAGCTCAGTTACGACAACGACGAGGGACTGACTACAAGACATGGCTCTGGCCCGGCACGACGCCGCCTTCCACCTGGGGGTTAATAGTGCTTCTTCTTCTGGCCTGGAGCTTGCTGGCTCACGCGTTGCGGTAGCGTCCTCGGTAGACGCGCGCTGACTGACTGTAGAGCGCCGCCGACTTGCAGTCCAGCGAGCAGAAGCCCGCGTAGCGACTGGTGCCGGCCACGAAGCCGCGCGCGCACATGCCGCACTGCTCCCAGCTGGCGCTGCCCTCGCTCACGGCCTTTCGACGACCCTCGAGCTCCTCGCGCGTCACGACCGTGGCGGCGAACGAGCTGCAAAGCTCCGAGCGGTTCGTGGAGCGCTTGCTGGCGCCGGCGAGCGCCACGGGCTGCAGCTGCTCGGCTTCTTCCTGCTTGTCGTCACGCCCGCCGAGCCGGCGTAGGAGTCTTCGGGTGGAGTCGCGCAGGCCCATGGATGCGGTCTTTGAACTTGGAGGTTCCAATTCGGGAGTGCCAGCTATTACAGTTGCAGTGAGCGGGGAAAGAGTCGGGGCCCCAGCCTGTCCTCTGCGTTGGGCTCCCATCGTCTTGATGGCCGGAGACCGAGGACAGTGCGACCGAGGCTGTCCAGGCTCAGTCCAGGCTGTCGGTGAGACTTCGAGTTGAGTCTGCTTGCTGGGCACGTTCCTCAAGGTACGCGTAGCTCGCTGCCAGGAGGGCCCTGCGCGCCGCACCATTGCATTTAGAGGCAAGGCAGGGCAACCCGCGCGACAGACGATCGCCACGACAACAGCAACGACATTCTCCCAGAGAATTTCTCCAAGAGAACGCAGCCCTATTAGGTCAATCTGGATTGGACGGTGAAGCGAGAAAGGCTCCTGCTACCGTCTGGTCTGAGCCATGAAAACTTCTCGCTCGCCTTAATAGCAACGGCCTTCTCATGTTGACATTGTTTGACGCTACATTAAGTGGCGCGTACGCAATCGGCGCTTGGCACCACCAAACGAGCGCTTGGTGAGCGATGTAACAGCATGTACGTATTAGCTTCACCTGCAACAAAGCCAAGATCGCGAGCTGCAACTAAGCATAAAATACCGCGATCTTTCCAATCGTGTGCTGTACACCAAATTCAATTGAGCACCCCCGCCAGTAATACGTCATCCCTTCATTTCGCAAGACTGCGTACGTTCCTTCCTGCCCCCAGGCTGCCGAGAAACCTAGTGCTGCAGCCATGGCGTCGCCCAACCGGTCGCTGCCCGAGCGCATCTCGTTCCCCGCGGAGGAGGAGAAGATCTTGGTGCTATGGGAGCAGCTGAACGCGTTCCAGAAGTCGCTGGAGCTGTCCAAGGACCGCAAGCCCTTCACCTTCTACGACGGCCCGCCCTTCGCCACGGGGCTGCCCCACCACGGCCACATCCTGGCCGGCACCATTAAGGACACGGTCACCCGCTACGCGCACCAGACGGGCCACTACGTGGAGCGCCGCTTCGGCTGGGACTGCCACGGCCTGCCCGTGGAGAACGAGATCAACAAGAAGCTGGGCGTGACTACCAAGGAGCAGGTGATCGAGATGGGCATCGACAAGTACAACGCCGAGTGCCGCAGCATCGTGCAGCGCTACACGAGCGAGTGGGAGCGCGTGGTCAAGCGCATCGGCCGCTGGATCGACTGCGACAACGACTACAAGACCATGGAGCCGTGGTACATGGAGTCGGTCTGGAACGTCTTCCGCACCATCTTCGACAAGGACCTGGTCTACCGTGGCTACAAGATCCTGCCTTACTCGACGGCCTGCACCACGTCGCTCTCCAACTTCGAGGCCAACCTCGACTACCGCGACACGCCCGACCCGTCTGTCGTCATCAACTTTCCGCTGGCTGACGACCCGGACGTGGCCTTTTTGGCGTGGACCACCACACCTTGGACGCTTCCTTCCAACCTGGCGCTATGCGTCAACGAGTCTCTGGCCTACGTCAAGATCAAAGACGTCAAGACGGAGAAGCAGTACATCCTCGGCGAGTCGCGGCTGTGCCAGGTGTACCCCAAGATGAACAAGAAGGGGTACAAGGGCGGCGAGTTCGAGATCCTCGAGACGTTCAAGGGAGCCGCGCTGGTCGGCAAGCAGTACGTGCCGCTCTTCGACTGCTACAAGGACTGGCCCAAGGCCTTCCGCGTGCTCTCGGACAGCTACGTGTCCGACTCTGGCGGTACCGGCATCGTGCACCAGGCGCCTACCTTCGGGGAGGACGACTACCGGGTCTGCGTGCGCGAGGGCGTGGCCGACAAGTTCCGGCTGCCGGACCCGCTGGACGACAACGGCGTCTTCACGGCCGCCGTGCCGCTCGTCCAGGGCCTGCACGTCAAGAAGGCGGACGACGTCATCTGCCAGGACCTCAAGACCCGCGGCCGGCTCGTGTCCAAGGGCACGGAGGTGCATAGCTACCCGTTCTGCTACCGCTCGGGCACGCCGCTCATCTACCGCGCCATCCCTGGCTGGTTCGTGAACGTGGAGCGCATCCGCGACCGCATCGTGGCCAACAACAAGCTCACGCACTGGGTGCCGAGCTTCGTGCAGGAGAAGCGCTTCCACAACTGGCTCGTGGACGGCAAGGACTGGAACGTGTCGCGCGGCCGCTTCTGGGGCACGCCGCTGCCGCTCTGGGTCAGCGACGACTACGAAGAGGTCGTGTGCATCGGCTCGATCGCCGAGCTGGAGGAGCTCACGGGCGAGAAGGTGACGGACCTGCACCGCGAGTTCATTGACCACCTGACGATCCCGTCCAAGCAGGGCAAGGGCGTGCTGCACCGCGTGCCCGAGGTCTTCGACTGCTGGTTCGAGAGCGGCTCCATGCCCTACGCGCAGCAGCACTACCCGTTCGAGAACAAGGACAAGTTCGAGGCCGGCTTCCCGGCCGACTTCGTGGCCGAGGGGCTCGACCAGACGCGTGGCTGGTTCTACACGCTCATGGTGCTCTCGACGGCGCTGTTCGACAAGCCGGCCTTCAAGAACCTCATCGTGAACGGCCTCGTGCTGGCCGAAGACGGCCGCAAGATGAGCAAGAGTCTCAAGAACTTCACGCCCCCCGACGAGGTCGTGGACGCGTACGGCGCCGACGCCCTGCGTCTCTACCTCATCAACTCGCCCGTGGTGCGTGCTGAGCCGCTCAAGTTCCAGGGCCAAGGCGTGCTGGGCGTCATCCGCGAGATCTTCCTGCCGTGGTTCAACTCGGCGCGCTTCTTCGCCCAGCAGGCCACGCGCCTGCAGCTCGAGACGGGCAAGCCCTTCGTGCCCGACCACGCGGCCGCGTTGGCCTCGACGAACGTGATGGACTCGTGGATCATCGCGGCGCTGCAGAACCTGATCAAGTTCGTGCACGAGGAGATGAAGGCCTACCGTCTGTACACGGTCGTGCCGCGGCTCGTGAGCTTTATCGGCCAGCTCACGAACTGGTACGTGCGTCTGAACCGCCCGCGCCTGAAAGGCAGCGCCGGCAGCGACGAGGCCGCCGTGGCCCTCTCGACGCTGTACGAGGTGGAGTACAACCTGGCCAAACTCATGGCCCCCTTCACGCCCTTCTTCACCGAGTACATGTACCAGTTCCTGCGGCAGTTCCACCCGAACGTGGTGAACGGCGCCGGCAAGGACCTGGCCGAGGACGCCGACGGCGTGGCGGCCAGTGTGCACTTCCTCATGCTGCCGGACTTCGACGCCAGCCACGTGGACGAGGAGGTGGAGGTGCTCATGAAGAACCTGCAGAGCGTGGTCGAGATGGGCCGCGTGGTGCGCGAGCGCCGCACGATCTCGCTCAAGAACCCGGTGAAGAAGGTCCTGGTGGTGGCGAGCGACCAGAAGACGCTGGACGGCCTGCGCCGGCTTGAGACGTACCTGCACGACGAGCTCAACATGCGCGACCTCGAGTTGTCGACGAACGAGAAGGAGTGGTGTGTGCTCAAGGCCGAGGCCAACAGCCGCGTGCTGGGCCGTCGTCTGGGCAAGGCGCTGTCGGCCGTCAAGAAGCAGATCGCGACCATGACGCACGACGACGTGGCGGCGTACGTGGCCAAGGGCAGCGTGACCTTCGACGGCCACGAACTGACCGGCGACGACCTGCTCGTGAAGCGCGAGTTCAGGGGCGACACGACCATCTTCGAGGCCGACGTGTCGCCCGAGGGCGACCTCATGGTGATCATCGACACCCGCGAGGACGAGGAGCTCAAGATGCAGGGCTGCGCGCGTGAGGTCATCACCCGCGTGCAGAAGCTGCGCAAGAAGGCCGGCCTCGTGGTGCAGGACAAGATCCACGTGTACTTCGAGGAGAAGGGCGAGCAGGGCCCGATCACTTCGGCCATCCAGGCGTTCCTGCCCATGATCGCCTCGACGCTGGGCACGGCTCCGGCGCCACTGTCGCTGCAGCCGGCGCACAGCGTGCCGATCGTGTCGGAGGAGGCGCAGTTCGCCGACTCGAGCGTCAAGCTGGTCGTGGCTCGCCCCGCCGTGCTCTTCGCGCCCGCAGAGGTGCTGGCCAAGCACGAGGCGACTGTCCCGGTGGAGCAGTGGACGGCGTACGTGGCGTCGATGAAGTACGGCGACGTGAAGGCTGCGCTCGAGTCGGCCGACGCGTCGATCTCTGTGCGCAACGCCACCGCTCAGGTGACGCTCAAGGCCAACGTGGAAGTGTTCCTGGACGCCAAGGCGTTGGCCACGTCGCTGGCCAAGCCCGAGCTCGAGTGGCTGACCAAGGAGGCGTAGACTTCCTCACTTGGTGTCGACCCTCTGACCTCGTCGGTCGGCTGGAACCGTCGAGCTAGCTTCGCTTTTCACACACCTACCTAGATAAACTGCGTGTAAGAGATCCCCCCCCACCCTTCCATTAACTGTGAGAATTGATGGTAGTGCTTCACGTGGCATTTTGGCTCTGGTGTATTAGTTTTTGTCATAGTTTAACAATAATGATGCTGTCTCCTTCTTCGGCCTCTGGGCACTCAGTAGTCGGCGTAGGCGTCTGCGTCTGCCGGCTCGGGGACCGTGACCTGCGGGTTGAAGCGGTGCGACAGCCAGTCGAAGGACACGAGTACGATGCCGAATTGTGGCGCGATGCGGCTGACACGGGGGCCCCAGCCCGAGAAGAGCGCGCCCAGGCCGCCCTCGGCCGTCACCTGTCTATACGTGTTCATGAAGCCGTGCACCGTGGCGTCGCGCGACTGCATGCGCGTCTTGAGCAGGTCCAGCGGCGTGGACAGAAAAGCGGCGGGGATGCCGGCCGTGGAGGCGGCCACCATGGACCAGCCGAGCGACGTGCCGTCCTGCACGCCGAGTTTGTTCTTGGCCAGGTCGTAGAGCGTGAAGTAGGTGGAGGCGAAGAAGACATCGCGCGCCAGGCACGCCGCGTAGCCGCGGTAGAGGCCCTGCATGCCCACCTCGCGGATGACGCCAAACGGCTTGAGCGAGCTGTCGAGCTGCATGCGCACCTTGACGACCTCGACGGGGTTCATGACGATGGACTGTGCCACGCCCGAGACGGCGGCGGACGTGAGCGAAGCCTTGAACTCGTTGGGTTTGTCGAAGAAGCTCTTGACAAACTCTCGCGTGGCCAGCGACACGGCCTTGTCCGGGATGGTGCCGCACAACTGCGGGCCCAGGCCCTTGTAGAAGGACCCGGCGCCCTCGTTGCGGAAGATGGTGGTGAGCGTCTGCACGGCGCTGGAAGCCACGCGGCTGTTCTGCATGCGCGTCTTTACCACGTCCACAGGATACACTGCGATGATGCCGCCCATGCCGGCGGTGGCGCCGATCCACATGCTCTGGAAGATGCTCTGCTGCTGCACGCGAACAGCGGACTTGGGCGCCGTCACGAGGAGGTCACGCGTCTGGCGAGCACCAAGCTGCGAGAGCGACGACGAGTCCATCTTCTCCATGTCGGCTGGCGCTGAGGAAGCTGTCGTGTCGGAGGCTGTCGGTCCTGGCGTCGCGTTTGCTCGCTTGGCAGCAAGTTTGGAAGTGAGCCCTCGTCTTCGGAATCGCAATCTGAGCATTGGTGATTAGGTTATGCGGTCATGAAATGCATCCAATCAAAACGTTTGCGACAATCCCTTTAACATGACTGGAATCCCGCCTTGAAATCGACAGCGCTGTTCGGCGGGGCGATTTGCAAGGCGCGCCGCTGCTGTCCACGCGATTGTCAACGGAGCGGCGATCTTCCTGGCTCATGCCGCAGCGGCGATCTTCAGCGTCGAATTCGGTCATCGGCGTCGTCATCGGCAATGGAATGACACGGGATGGTGGCGCGCAGCAGACCTGGAAATGCAAGGTCCTCACGGCTGTTCCGGCGATCGTCTGTTGGTTTTCTGCCGCGACTTGAGGCTCGCTGGCAGTGCGCCATGTTGAATAGCCCCGCTATGCCTTGCGGCAAAGTGCATGTTGCGCGGCGCGAGGCGAGGCGAGGCGAGAAAGTGTTGTGTTGTTGCCGCCGCGGTTTGAGCACGTAAGCGGGCGCGGCGCAAGTCCTCTTGCAGAGACACTGCATACTGTACCAGCGCGTGCACTTCCCAGCAGCCATCTAAGCAGCGCCATCCAAAGACCGTCGGGGATGTGTGGGTCCGCCGCGGCATTGCCGCCGGTACCAGCTCAGCGGTTTGCGCTGCTACAGCGGAGGAGCGCATGTTTCATTCGGGGTTCACCACGACGCAGACACTGATCCTCTCTGACCAGCGTGTCAAACAACCTTCGCGCGCAGTGGAGATACCCGTGGAGTCTCCACGGGACCGCTTTGAGCCAGCAAACCGCGTCACGCGTAGCCTTAGCCATTTGGTCTCGGCTACCGGGAAAATTATCAGCGGCAGTTTTTGGACGGGTGCACCAGACAAAATACTTCTGCGACCGAATCACATTTGCCTCCCCAGCGCGAGACGCTGCATTAGACACGTTTCTGCAAAAACCTTACCGAATTCCTCGGCTCATAACGGTCGCCTGCTTATAACGGTCGACCAATCAGAGGCTCAGCTCAAGTTATACAGCTGCCTTTGCATATGAGAGTGCCTATTGTCACAAAATGAATTCGTGCTGGCTCCGCGGCTTTAACCGTGTGATTTGAAGCACGCCAGTGCAAAAGTAGGCCACGCGTTTGTTTCAAAAATACGCCGATCAATACAACGTTACATTCGATATCCAACCCGTGGCTGTGATTCATTCAGAAACGCCCCCCGCACACCCACACCCGTAGCTTGCTGAGTATGGGGCGACAAAAGCGAAGTCTGCCCATGGAGTCTGATGACTCCGCGTATTCAGATAGCGATACGTCTGAAGGAACCCTAGGCGCGCATCCACTGAACGCTGACATGAACCATTCGGACCAAGAGATGAGCGTCGATGTCGGGCCATCTTACCACGGAAAAATCTTCACCTCGACGGACGAGTTCGCTTCTTTCTTCAAGGACTATTGCCAGGAGACGCATCAGGTACGAAGCGGTGCTGTTGACACCGAGGGGCTTCACATAACACGTAGCATTTTGTGATGTAGAACTTTTACAAGCGGTTGTCGATAACGCGCGAGTCACGGAACAAGCAAATACGGATGAAATACGAAAAAAGGGGTCCGAGACGCCTCCCGGCCAGATGCTACTCAATGAGAAATTCCAACACTATGTCGTGTACTACACGTGCACGCATAGCGGGACACCACGAGGCAGAGGGACCGGGAAGCGGCCTCGTCAGAATGTTCGACCTATCGGCTGCAGTGCCAAGGTACGACACCTTCAGATTGAGCTGGTCTTTAGTATGCGTGTGCTCTGACGTGCACTGTGTTGTATAGATCAACGTGCTTCAGCAGCGAGAAGGAGACCGATACTATTTGGTTATTTCACTCCACGAGACAGAGCACAACCATCGTGTGGGGAAAGCTGAGTACCAACAGATTCCAAGAAACCGACTACGCCTTGCGAGTGTCGAGCCTAAAGACCAATTACTGTCGTACACCTTGCTGGAAGGAAGCAAATTAAACTCTGTTTATTTATGTCGCCCGGGACCCCCGTCCCGGGCTTTTTGAGCCACTCAAAAAGAGGACTGATAGCTAATTGGTCACAATAGGGCTGCGACCCTAATTGTGACCAATCACTGACTACTGGTGTGACACGTGTCGGCTATTCCTGACACGTGTCCGAATCTGTCTACAAATGTAATAAATGCAAAAGCTAAAGATGGAAATGCAACGGGGGAAAACACCCCGTTACAGAACTGGCGAACATCGACAAGCTGCGCAAGATCGGGGTCTCTCGGAAGAAGATCCTCAAGTACATTTGGGAGAACACGC
>AWVW02034218.1:0-29591 GCA_000500225.2 Phytophthora pinifolia
CACAATCTGATTCCCTCCAAATGGGCTTAGATTTTTCAAAACAAAAACACAAAAATAAAAATTGGCGAGCATTGTGCTCGAGGATGGACACGTTCCTGCAGCTTGGCGGCGACCCGAATCTGGTCTACGACGAGCTGGTGGTGGGGGACCTGGAGACGCAGATCCAGCGTCACATCGCCGAGTCAAGTCAGGCCGAAGGGCTCTTTGGCGAGCAGCTCTATCGGCCCGTGGGGGGCGAAGACGAGAGCGGCCGGGACGACTACGAGTCGGATGAGATGGAGCGCCATCGCTACCTGCAGCGCATCCTGTCGATCGAGAAGGACATGCGGGAGGCGAACAATGCGGTGCAGCAGCGGATCGACGCCATGAGCCGCATCCTGGAGCTGACGGATCCAACGGAGCAGCTGGCCGAGTACCTGGCGCTCAAGCAGGAAGCCCGCCGACAAGAGGACGTGGACATCGTGCAGGACCTTCTGCACTGCGCCAAACGCATGACCAACACTGAGGACAGTGAGGCAGCCATGCTGGGGGGCTTCTTCTTCCTGTGTGACAGGCAGCGGCCTAAGACGCGAGGGCTGACCGCCATGCTGCCGGTGGTGGCGGCCATGATGGATACCCCCGACGAACCGCACTACTCTCCATTCTAACGGCAGACCAAGCGCTGCTGGAGTTGTTTATTAGTGAATCTATGGGGCGCTCTCAAGCCCACTCGAAGAAAGCGCATTGGCTCCCCTGCGGCTTCGGACACTTGTAAAAGGTCCGACCTTTGTTGGCTCCGTTCCTGCACGTGAGCAAGATGGTAGGCAAGTCGCACTCGCACACGAGCGCCCCATTGTCTCCTGCTCCGCCTCCCGGGGTGGCTCTCGACGTGGACGACGTCGTTATTGCACCTGACGTCTCCGAAGCTCCGTCGTCCTTCCACTGGAAAAAGCCGCAGTTGTTGTCGTTCACGCTGCGTCGGCAGGCGTAGAATTGCCGGCCCTTGTTCGGCCCTTCCTTTCTCGTTGTTCGCTCGGCGCAGGGTTCATCGTGTCCAGGACACTTGACAACAGGGCCACCATTGGATTCGGAGACCCAACCGAAGAAGTCGCATCGCTCGCTTTGAGGGAGCGGGCACGCGTGAAACATGCGGCCCCTGTTCGGCCCTTCGCGATTGACTTCTCGCTCCACACAAGGCAAGCCATGAACGTCGCATCGGGGAATGTCTGAAGCCAAGCCTGGTGCAGGGGGTGGTCGAGTCTGCGGTTGTGGAGGATTGGGAGGCTGTGACGGAGTTCGCTGACCTCCAAAGGCCACACCGTTGGAGGCACGAGGTCTCACCTCTGCGTGGGGAGGTCTAGCATTTCCACGGGGCGGGAACCGAGGCGCTGCCGATTGGTTGACTGCTTGGCCGAACTGCTCCGAAAAGGTTTGGTCCAACACAGCAGCGCTGCGTGTAACCTCTAAGAAAATGCTCTTCATCTACGGACAAGCAAACGCATCAAGATGGATGTTAAAAGCGGTCTTGAAAACACCACGACTGAAGCTGAAACGAGATCCATACCTGATCCATGCACGACCGCACCACTTGCTGGATATCCTTCTGCCCGAGTGATATCGCTTTGCAATCGTTTTCCATCTGCCACACGATCAAGCGTTAGATCTTGGGCCAGACAACTGGGTAAGTGCATCGTCAAACTTACCGCTGCTCGAAGCACTGGTTTGGCCAACTCGAGACCCATCTGCTCGTACGACAGAACCAGCGCCAGTCCCAACGTTGTAGGCTTGAACTGCGTGTCGTTATTGACCTTGATAGCGTACTCCCGCTTGAGAATGGTCTTGATGTGCTCGGCGATAGTGGCGTCTGTGCCAATGCCGTTGGAATCCATCTTGGCGATCAAGTCAGCCTCCGTCAACAATGGTGGTGGACTAGTTTCTCCCGATTGCATAACTACCGATGTCGGGGGCAACACATCGCCCCGCTGGTAGACAGGAATTGCCGACGCATTCCATTTCTCGTACTTGTAGATATCCAAGTAGTTACGCTCTTCCACCATCAGTCCTGACGCCGTAAAGCTCTCATCCAGCATTCGCATGACGACACTTGTCTGGCTGCCCTTGGCATCTCGACTGCAGCACGCCAGGAAATGGAGGGTAACGAACTCATACACCTTCTTTTCGATCGGGTCTGAGATCGTATGTATATCAACGCTCTTGGTGGGATGAATCGGAGGGTGCGCTTGATCGTCCGAGTTGCCGTGGCGAGGAGCTTCATATTTCCCTCCATCGAGCAGCTGCCTCGTCACGTAATTCCCCCACTGCTGATGGCCTTCATGAAGCCGGACCAAACCCATGAGGTCTGTGCCTTCTTTGAATTTGCTGGTCTCCGTACGCGGATAGCTAAGCAGACCCTTATTGTACAAACTCTCTGCTGCTTTCATAGTCGCCTCCGATGAGATCCGCAGCCAACGCGACGCTCGCTTTTGCAATTCCACAGTTGTAAGAGGCAGCGGTTTCCGCTTCCAAGATGGCCGCTTGTCCACGGACTCGATCGTTGCCGTTTGGCTCTCCACCAAACACTCATAGATGCACAAGCATGCCATGCGGTCAAAGAGGTGTCCTCGTTTCCACTTGAACGTCGTTGTTGGCGACTCCGGCTGGTCAGTTTGCTGGTGCGTGACGCTGATGTAGTAAAACGCCTCCCGCTCAAAGTTCTGGATCTTCAGGAATCGTTCCACCACGAAGCCAAGCGTGGGGAATTGGCACGGGCCATAGCTGATGACGCTTTTGTCCTCCTTGATGCCCGGGAATCTGTGCTGGATGCGCATCGTTTGAAACCTCGTGAACGCAGCTCCGATCCTCAGATCGATCTCCGACCGCGCGTCAACGGCCAGTGAGAGTTTCTCATTGGGTTCTGCTAAGTTCTGCACTGCATGGACGATGTCACGAGGGATGAGCGCTGAAAACCGGGCACGGAAGACCCGCAGGCGTCCGTTGACCTTCTCGCAGATGCTTTTGACCTCGTAGGCGATGTTCTCGCCCTCTCGATCGCAATCCAGCCACAGCACGAGCCACTGGCAACGCTTGGCCTCCTTGAGCAGCGTCTTCTCGATCTTCTTCTGCGTCTCGTCGCTGCGGATGCGCTTGCTCACTGGGGCGCTGAAGAGATCGACGGGGTCGCACGAGTGCCAGCTACGCACGCTGATGTCAAAGTCTAGCTCCATAATGTGCCCAATGACGGACGTGAAGGTCATCTGCACCTGCTGGCCGCGGATCTGGTATGGGAAGTCGAAAAGCGCATTGTACTTGGAGAACCCGGGGCGCTGAGAGGTAAAATACCGAGCGTTAGGGCGTGAAGAGAAGCACCAGACGGACGCACAAACACACACGCTGCGAGCTGCCGGACGACAGGATGTTGGAGATCTCCTTGGCCACCGACGGCTTCTCCGCTACGTTGAGCACCCGCATCCGCGCGCAGTTAAAGCTGAGCCGTTTCAACAAATCAAATAGGTGAACATATATGATTGGTGGAAAAGAGTGACATTCAAACCCAGTCTTGACCACCAAATGGGTCCTTGCGGCTTCCTGAACGTGCGGAAGCCCGCGGGGCTGACGTCGCATCAGTGCGTGGCGCGGGCGCGGCGTGTGTTCGACACGCGACAGGTTGGACATGGCGGTACGCTGGATCCGATGGCCACGGGGGTCCTGACGCTGGCGGTGGGGCGAGCTACGCGCTTCCTACAGTACCTAACGACGGGGAAGGAGTATAGTGGCGTTATCCGTCTAGGCGTCACGACTGACTCGGACGACATCACGGGCAACGTGCTAACGCAGAGACAAGCGCCTTGGATTGAGGAGCCGGCAGTGCACTCGGTGCTGCAGAGGTGAGAGGACAGAAAGTGGAGAGGACGACGGGACTGGGACTGACGTGGAATGACGGCAGGTTCATTGGAGATGTCGACCAGGTGCCGCCACGGGTCAGCGCCATCAAGAAGGATGGAGTGAGGCTCTACAAACTGGCGAGGGAGAAGAAGGTAATAGGGATCGGAGGTGAAGCGAACGACAGGTGTGGCTGACGTGATGTGGGTCGTGCAGGACTTTGAGGTCAAGCCCAGACGAGTGCATATTGATCGGATCGATGTCCGCAAGTTTACGTCGGGGGATTTCCCAGAGGTGAGTTGGTAGCTTGGAGGGTAGAGCAGTTTGTAGGAAGCTAACGATTGCTGGTGGGGGTAAGGTGGACATTCACGTTGTTTGCGGAGGAGGTACGTACATTCGGTCGATCGCGCGCGAATGCGGTGAGGCGCTTGTTGTGCCCCCCGAACAGATGGACGCAACATGCGAGCTTCGCAACCTTGCTGGCGAATGCTGTGCTGGAGGAACACTCGCGGAGCTGGAAAGGACTCGCAGTGGGGCTTTCACCATCGACGACAGCCTCGGCTTCGATGAGATTCAAGACAAAGTGGAGGTACGCAGCACTGCGTAAGAACATCCTGGTTTGCTTGGCTCTAAGGTGTCCTTATGTGTCCTTGATCACAACAGGCAGACGAGTCTCCGCTTCACACTATTGAAAGTATGCTGCAGCATCTCCCGTTCGCTGAGCTGCCTCTCCAAACCGCACAGCATTGGCTGCATAGCGGCATTGTCACCGTTCCTTTGGCCGACATTGAGTTTGTGGGGGGAGGACGCGGCGACCTCTCTAGTGGCGACCCCATTCGCATTTACCACCCCACGTCTCCCGAGCTACTCGGAATCGCGCAGGTGGACCCGCAGCACCAGGGATTCGTCCTCAGGAAGCGTTTATTCATCTAAAAAGGTCGGTATTCCCTCTTCCATCAGAACCTACCTACTCGAAGTGCGGGGCGACATTGCGGTTCTGCTGCATCAAACTTTGCAGTCCCGCAGCCATCACCGCCGCGAACATATCTGGGTCGATTGACATGCCGGGGCCGGATGCTGGCCGAGGCTTCTCCTCCTCCTGCGAGTTCTCGTACGCATACGCCGCCGCGCCAGTGGCCTGGACCATGGTCCGTGCTTCGTCAAAATCGGCCATCGACAGCGGGCGCATGGTAGGGGCCTTTGGAGCGGCAGCCTCGTCGTAAATCTGAGGCTTCTCGCCCTCCGCTGGCCGGTTCTTCTCCGCTTCTTCCGCTGCTCTGCGGCAATTGTCGATATGCTCTCGAAGCGGAATCATCAGTGCCGCGCGGCACAGCTCCTTCAGATCACTCCCGCTGTAGTACATCGTGTCACTGGCGAGCTGGGCGAAATCAAAGTCGCCGTCCACCCGTTCCGTCTTGAGCTGCAGCCGGAGGATCTTCTCACGCTGCGGTCTGTTCGGCAGTCCGATCTCGAACGTGCGTGGCATGCGGCGCAGGAACGCCGGGTCCACGTCCCCCGGTCGGTTGGTCGCACCCATGATGATGACACCAAAGCCGCCGTCGTCCTCGCTGCTCATCTCGGTGAAGCCATCCCACAACGCCAGGAATTCCTACAGTAGAGAAGCACCAGCAGCACATTAGAACGCTCTTCCGTGCACAGTGAATGAACTCAGGCAACGCTCGACCGTCTTCATAGAGGAGAACGTCGGGTCTGACACGCCGCCCCGCTTGCCCATGAACGAGTCGACCTCGTCGATGAAGATGATGCAGGGCGCTAGCTTGCGCGCGAGCGAGAAGGCAGCGCGTACGAGCTTCTGCGACTCGCCGAACCACTTGCTCATGATGGTGCTGATCTTGAGGTCGATGAAGAAGGCGCCCGACTCCTTAGCGATGGCCTTGGCCATCATGGTCTTGCCTGTGCCAGGCTTGCCGTAGAGCAAAATGCCCTTGGGTACGGTGAGCAGCTTGCCGCGCGACGAGAAGAACTCGGGGCTCTTGAGCGGCAGCACCACCAGGTCGTAGATGTCGCGCTTCTGACGCTCCAAGCCGCCTATATCATCGAACGCGACGTCGATATCCTGCGGGTCCACGATGTCCCCGGCAATGACGTTCTCGAAGTAGTTCGTGCTGAACGTGCGGCGTCCTGTGCGCTGCAGACGGCCCTGTAGCTTGTTCTGCGCGTCCTGACCCTTACTCCAATCGTCCATCATGGGCTTGAGCTGCTTGTACACGTACTTGGAGGCCTGGTACATACTGTACAGCATGATTCCGTCCAACACCATGCCCAGCACCTCATCCTTGACGGACACGGCGTCGCTGCCATTATTGGAGCCGTCCGAGGACTCGGCGCTCTTGCTGCCGCTGCCGCCCATCGTCGAGTGTTCAGGAGAAAAGCTGAACAGAGGACTTTAAGGACAGTAACTGATCAGATGCGGTACGCATTCACTATCCGGATGTTATCCGGATAGTGTTACATTTTAGCTGGCAATTATTGAAGGACACGACGATGGCGCGCGTGAAGAAGCCGCAGAGTTCGTACCTGCACTTCTGCAATGAGCGGCGCAAGCAGGTGATGGGCGAGAACCCAGGCGCACGAATTGGCGACATTCAGAAGGTCATCAGCGTACAGTGGAAGGCACTGACGCCCGAGCAGAAGGCCGTGTACGTGGAGCTGGCCGCCAAGGACAAGGCGCGCTACCAGCAGGAGCTTCTGGACAATCCGCAGGTGGAGGACGAGCTCTCGGTCGAGCAAAAGGCTGCGCGGGACTCCCACGCCTGCGTCTACCCGCTGGGACGGGTGCGGAAGATCGTGCAGAGCGACCCGGACATCAACAAGATCTCCAAGGACGCGCTCACGGCCATCGCCAAGGCCTCGGAGCTCTTCGCTCAGTTCGTGGGCACCAAGAGCTACGAGCAGGCATTGTACCGCAGTAAGCGGCAGATCAAGGCGTCGGACGTGACACGCACCATCCAAACCACGGCGTCGCTGGACTGGCTGCGCGAAGACTTCCCGGACGTCAAGCCCTCTCGAGCAGACGTGGCTGCCGAGAGTAAGGCCAAGAAAGACCAGGAGCAGAAGGACAAGGGCCCGCTGCCGGACAGCGCCGCCTTCTTCAAAACCAGGACTGCCGAGACCAAGGACTAGAACTAGAAAGCTACTGCAAGTGCGAACACAGCCGAAATGGGGAAACCGGGAGCTCTATTTAATTGCTGCAGAAGGGGCCTCCTACCACGACAGCGACGTCCAGAACAGAAGCAGCAAAGCTCTCCCTCCCCTACGTCGTCGCACCGCTTAACACCCGCTCTTCTGCACGTGCAAAAATGACCTAGAAGATGTCGTTCCAGTCGTCGAACTCTTCTTCCTCTGCGTCGTCCTCCTTCTGCTCCACTTCCTCGACCACCTCTTCCACACGCGGGATGAGACCGCGACGGCCAGCGATCTTAGCGACCAGCGAGCCCTCGGGCACGTTGGGCACCACTCCTTCCGGGAACTCGATGGCCTCGATATGCACCTTGTCGCCCACGTGCAGACCGTTGACGTCCACCTGCAGCGTCGTGGGGATTTCGTCCGTGAAGATGGTGCACTCAAGCGCGTGGTGGATGTGGTTGATGAAGCCTCCGCGCTTGAGGCCAGGGCTGCCCTCCTCGTTCAGGTACGTGATGGGGATGGACACGGTGCGGCCGGGCTTGAAACGCAGGAAGTTGACGGCCACGGGCACGTCCGTCACGGGGTCCAGCTGCACGTCGCGCATGTAGGCCTTGACGGGCGGCTGGTCGTCCACTTGCACGTGGAACACCTGGTTCTCCACCGACGTCCAGAGTTTGCGGTGCACGCGCTCGAAGATGCGCGTGGGGAGCGACACCAGCACGCGCTCGTGCTGTCCGTCCTCGCCCTCTCCATACAGGACACCTGGAAGCAGGCCCTGCTTGCGCAGCCGCCGCGACGCGCGGGAACCCTCGACCTCGCGCACAGCCACCTGGAGTTTCAGTAAGTCGGAGACCTCCTGTGTAGCAGCAGCCGAGAAGCAGCGGGCTGCTTGCGCGCCGGAGCGCAGCGCGTGCCGCTGGAGCGCCAACATCTTCCGATATACTTCGAGAGCAAATGGCAATGCAGAGCCACACAAGCCGCGTCATGAACTGCCAATGAAAAGCTTGTTATCTTTGTTTTCTGCCAATAGAGTTGATGGACAGAATACGGAATATGGTATTTTGCCGACAGCCAGTAGACGGCAACCTTACACGAGCGTGAACTGTTCGTACAGCAGCGAGCGGATGCGGTAGTAGTTCCGTGAGAGCGTGCCTTCCATGACGATCTCGTTGTTCATGGCGCGCTTGAGCACCACGCCGTCGTTGCACACTAGCATGCCGCCGCGGAACTTGGCCTGAAAGCCCGCCTTGCCCAGCACCTGCTTCATCACGTCCAGCTTCATCTTGCCGTCGCTCAGCAGAATGGGCTCGTGTGTCGTCTGGCCATCGTTCTCGCTCACCTGCTGCAGCACCGGCACCGAGCTGTTCTCCGACAGAACGAGTTGACCCGTGACGTATGCGACTTCGTGGCTGCCGACCTGTTGAGATTCATTTACACACATGTTTCGTCAATAATGGTCGACCGGAAACGAGTCTTGCCATCGAGCAACGCACCTTCCGGAAGATTGCCGACGTGTACAGCGACTCCTTCACGGACAGTTTGTACACGTTCGTGTCGGACTCAATATCGATACACTCCATCACATTCGGTGTGAACACGGCCTCGCACAGAGGGATGGACGACTCCACGAACTTCTTCAGCTCGTTCGTCGTCGTCTCCGTGCCGTGAACCAGGATGAGCTTGCGCGGCTTCACGTTGCCCAGACAGTTCCGGATAGCTCGGCCATCCGCAATGCCGTCAAAGTCAACTTGGGTGATACGAGCAGCCATCTGTGACACCAACGAAAAGGAAAGTCAGAACGGCCGATTATCGGAAAGCCACAGCAAGTGTCGGGGTCCTTACGTTGATGGTGACTTCGTTCGTGACAGTCTTGGTCGGACGAGTCTCGGCGGCAGCTTCCTGGTCAGCGTTCTCCATGTCCTCGTCACCGTCCGCATCCTCGATGATGTTGTGACGAGCCTGGCGGTTCGCCAACAGCGCAGCGTCCTTGTAGTCGTCCGGGTTGATGATCTGTCGGGTGCAAGGGCAGCAAGTTGGCGTCAGACTAGCACAAGCATCGTCTCGGGTACACACACACACCTCTCCATATTCATCCCATTCGAGCTTCGGCTCCACAGCGAAGAACATGGGATATCGAACTGATGCGAACTGTCCCAAGCCGACCTTGAAGGTGCCGCGAAGTTGAACTGCAACAACCTTTGTGTTAGTCATCATCTAAGACCCACTCGTGAGTTCGAAACGCACCTTCTTGCTGAGTCGTTTCCTCTTCCTCCGACTCGGACTCGAAGTCTTCGATTCCCATCATCATATCCTCCATCGCAGCCTCTTCAATCTCCTTCGCCTTGTTTTCAGCCTCCGCCCGAAGACGTTTCCGCTCTTTCACCTCGTAAAGCGCTAGCTCGGCTCCCTCCAAGAAAACCTTCTGCGTCACTGTGCATGAAATAACCTTCTGAGCCGATGGGTCCTTTGTAATCTGTAGCACTTGGGATGCAAACGAGGCCTCGGGCGTGGTCGTGGTAAAAATGATGCTGTTTCGGGGGTCAGGGGCCCATCGAATGAACATGTCCTTTGCGAAACCACATTCGAGGCTCGGCGACGTTGCCAAGACCACCTGCAATTAACATGAGCCTCAAGTTCAGCATGCGGGGGACAGAATGAAGCACAGTCTCGACGCACCTTCGGGCTCGGAAGCGCATCGAGCTCTTCCAAAGTGTGGACCAGATGGATGTGTCTGTCAAGCACGAAATGTGAGCTACAAAAAGCACTGGGGCCATGTAAGCACCGAGTGCAACGTACGAGAATTGGAACGGGTTTTGGCGACCAACATCGAAGTTTTTCGCGATACGGTCGTTACACCACTCCAGCATGGCCTGCGCAGCCTTGGGCGTATAGTAACTCATGTCGTGAAGCAGTGCAATCGGGTCACGCAGCCTGGGGTCGAGCAGAAAAGCAAGAGATTAGATCCGTATAGTAGTGTCCTCACCACTGAGCGATTGCCTACTTGTTCTGAATCCAATACTGGTCCAGCACGCGCATCAACTCAAGCACACGACCCGAACTATCGGTTGGGATCAGTACGTTTCCTCCCTTTCGGACGGTCTTCAAAATCTCCATCATGATCTGCGCACATTGAACAAGTTTTACGTCAGACTCGTGTGGGCGAGTGCCATACGAAAAACAAGACGAGCCAACCTTGCTGTCTCTGTCCTTGAGCTTGGGCTGCTCTGCATGGAGATTCATCGAGTCTGTAATCAGCAGCGTCGGGCGCCTACAGAAGAAAAGCAACAGCAACGTGAGCAACAACCTCTTCTCCACTTCCCGCAGCTACCAAACCCACGTGAACGAGTCCAGAATCGTCTTCTGCAGCACATGCTCGGAGCGGTGGTTGTAGTCCACCGCGTAAATGATGTCGTCCGTCTCCTTCATGATGCGCCAAAGCGCGCCGCCAATGAGGTGGCCAGCCACATGGGGCGTGATGACGATCCCCTCTCCGGAGCTCGTGAGCGTGAGCTTCTCCGAGTATTTGAGCTGCTTGAAGCGCTCGAACACGAGGTCCACGTCGTCCAGCGAGAAGAGCGAGAAGTCGCTGTCGTGCTTGGTTTTGGCCTGGAACGCGTCGTACAGCGCGATCTGCCCCATGCGGTGCACAGGAAGCGTTCCGTAGACGGGCGCGTTGAGCCCCAGCTTGCCCATGGCGTAAGGCAGCGCGCCCATGTGAGCCATGTCCAAGTGGGACACGAGCACCAGGTCGATGCGGTCCACCACGCGCTGCAGCGGCTTGAGCATCTCCACGTCGTACGCGTCCGTCCAGCCACAGTCCAGAAGGATGCAAACATCGTCCACCTCCAGCAGGTACGCGCAGCAGGGCGCGCTTGACTGCACGCCATACAGCGGCGTGAAGGTGATCACCGCCATCCGAGCTCGAGTGTGCCTTGGCCAACTGGCAAAAATGCCAATTGCAGGATAAATTACGGATATTGTCACTTTTTGCCAACTCGTCACTTGACTTGGCAAGTGCAAAAAACTGTTTCAGGTGTGTACTTAGTTAATTTATTTCCTGGTTGAATTACACAAGAATCATCAAGCCATTGAGGACTGCATTTTGCATCGCTGTTTGCAGTGGAGCCGCATTGTCGACTTGTAGATCAGGCTTGGGAGTCCTTCAGAAGGCCAAGCTCGCTCATTGCGTCGCGATTTTGCTCTGCATGGCAATGGCGCGACGTTCCCAGATGAAAAGTGCGACGACCCACGCGATTGGCAGTAGCAGCATCGGCAGCAGCCAACTCAGCACCTCGTGCGAGTACTCGATCAGATCCGTGGCAAAGCCCACCGCCACGCAGCCCCCGAGCAACAGAACACAGAGAAACGCCAGGAAGAACGACTCCACTATGGCAATGCGAGCCTCCGTCGAGTCGCCGGTGTCGTCCGCCAGTCTCACGATCTCCATCTTGTAGCACACGTCGTCGAAGTCCTCGAGTTGTAGTTGCTTCTGCTTGCCACGCAGCCGAAGGCGAGGCAGACGGAAGCGAGGCTTGGACTTTTTCCTCTTGCTCAGCTCCGAGCGATCTGTCGTCGGCATCTCGGCCAGGAATGATGAAGAGTCTCCGACGCTTCGTGCAGATTTGCCTAGAAGAGGAGGTGGTGAATCCCCATTTCCTGAACGACACGTACGTTTAGAGTGAGAGAGCAAGCTGGAAGACTTTGAAGATGTAGCATACCTGGGCGAAAGCTTGGTTCAGCTCCTTCTCAAACTGCTTGTCCGGCACGTTTGCGGGTAACAATCGACTGAGTGGGGCTTTCTTCTTCAAGGCTGCGTTCTTGATATTGTCGTATGTGTACTTGGTGCTCAGTCGAGGAGGAACCATCTTGGAGAGACTCGCGTTGATCTGGTGCTCAGGATCAAGTTAGCTACAAGTTTTACCTGCAACACGACGTCAAAGTGCTTACGTACGATTGGTATCGACGATAGGTGAGGGAGTTGAGGGTCTTGGAGACGCACAAAGAGCGACGCGCCCTCTTCAGCCACTGTAACCAATTGCTTCATCTTGTCGCTCGCAATATCGTCGACCAAAGCGCTCAGCCCACCGATTGTTCCCTTCAGTATTCCCTAAATCGCGCTTAGACCCCAAGAAAATAGTGTACAGCATTCGTACCCAACGCACCAGGTTGACTTCTCCCTGGAAAAGCGGGAGTTGGGTGGCGCCTGCTTGAACGGAACGACCATGGGCAAGCACCGGGAGGAACGTCCAGCCATACTGCTGCGATGTGATCACTCCCGTTTTCGGGTTACGATTTACGCTTCGAACGTCAAAGAGCACCACGAGCGATTGATCGCTGGGTGAGTCCCGCAACGTCTGGAGACACAGAGAAAGAGTTGGTACCAACTCGTATCACCATCAATAAGCTCAGTACGACCCACCATATACCCGTCTGCAAATTCAGGTGATGCCTGCGCACTTGCCCAGTCCGTTGTGGTGGTGAAATACACATCCCCAGTCAACCGAATCGTCTGGTAGAAGGATCCAGGCGGGTAAACTGAGAAGAGAACTCTGAAGAACGGCCCTCCTTTTGTTTTGACGTTGTGCAGCGCGTCGACTGCAACCCGAAATCCGATGGTAGGCTCGTATCGGAGAGCTGCTGTGAGCTCGAGATAGGTTAAAGGTTTGGCCTGTCACGAAACGTGACGAAGTTAGATGCATCTAATGAGACCCAGAGGAATCCAGAAGCGCCGTCAACCTTGAGCATATCTCGAGCTTCGCTGATACTGAGTGAAATCTGCTGAAGACACGCGGATACAGTTTTCGGCCGTCGGTTCTGGTGCTTCGGTCATAACAACAACAAATCAGCTTGCCAAACTTGTCGGCGAATCCCGCCACAAACAACACTCACCCGAATTGAGTAGATTCTCTCTTCGATGCCGGAGGGAACACATCGAAGCGAATCGTAGATTTGTTCGTAGTACTGAGGGGCTGGTGCTAGTAACCCCTTCGCTGCCCACTCGTTTGATGGGAAATCCTTGCGCGAAAGCAACGCCAATCCGCCCCCTGACTGTCAGCACGCACACGTTAGCTTTCCAACGCGTTGATTCGGTTGATTGGCACCTCTAAGCGTGAAAGACCATACCAGCTTCGCTCGGGTGACTCGGAGCAATACCGTCGCGCATGGTATTCGAGGAAACCCCTCACATGACTTCGCACTCAGCGGTTGGCTTGCATCAGCGGACTGAACTTGGGTATGCAGTGGCAGCTGAAATCCCCCTTCATTCAATATGAACTGGGGAATACTCGGGCGATTGGGCTGATCCCGCGTCTCCACATCGAGAAACACTGGGAAGGCCGTGTATCCTAGGATCACTGGGCGCTTAGAAACCAGCTCGATCGTGTCAACACGAATAACCAGCGTAAGCGTCGGGTTAAAGTTGCTTTGCCGATACTCCACGTACTACAAGTATTCAAAAGCTGGTGAGCCCAAGCGAGTTGGATCCAATTCGTCGCTCACAACTACGTACCGCATCGAAAACTGGGTTAAAAGCGTCAGATGTTGCAGGTGCCAACACACTTCCGTCTTCAGTGATCACTTGGGTCCGATCCGCGTGAAGTGCTGCGACTGTCACCTTGGAAATGGTGGCACTATCTGGGAACCCGCGGCCTCCGTCGATATACACATTGAAGCCATCTCCCGGAATGAATGGATTCCCACCCAGCAGACGTCTTTGCAACTCGATCGTTTTATCAACGCGGATCCAGGGCTCGTCGGCCTCAGCATCCCTATCTTCACGAAAAGGTGGCAATCGAGATCGGTCCCCCGTCGGTGGGATATTCGAGCGTGGGCGCGTACTCGGTGGCCGAGATGATGTCACCGACAGCAAACGTAAGCGGTCGACATCGAGGAAATCTTGCTTCTGAGGAAAAGCTGGCAATGGTGGATCGCTCAGGCGTTCGACTGATCCAGGCGGAGAAGTTGCATTCTGGTCATCGAGAAGCTTTGTGACTGTAGGCCTGTCGTTGGGGGTCCTTCTACCGGGCAAACCTTTTGACTGCGGCCTGGGAGGAGCCTTCCCAGTGTCTGGTAGTTGATATCGTGCTGTTGTCAAGTACACGAATAATGATGTTAACACCAGCGATCTTCGTCACGACACAGATCATTGTCGCTGTACCTGCATGCAATTCTGGGTCGACAAGCACCCGAGAAGCTTCTTCTACACGTTCACCATGCACCAATCGGATATGCACCCGTATATCGCCACATTCGCCAATTGGCGGTGGGAGAACCAGTATCTTCGACGGATCTGGCATGGCAGACTGTTTCACTGGAAGCTTGAAAAACCCTGACGCTAAGTTCAAGTCTCCTTCGTCTGTCAATCCAAACACATCGAGTGCTGTCCAGCCTAAACTCGTTGGAATCCGCGAGCCGCCAGCGCCGCTTTGTGCCACGGAAGCCACCTTCACAACCACAAACAAATGTGAGTTCTCCCACCCACTGACGCTCTTTCTACTGCAGTCGTCGTACCTCCACGACAACACGTAAATCGGACGTTGCAGCTATTTTCTTGAAGTGTCGAGAGGAGAGAAACGAGCAGAGCTTGTGCTGTGGACCGAGCGCCTTGGTCTCTTTTGCAGTGACGACTTTGAACGGGGTTCGTATGATTTTCCCCTCAAATACAGCGTATGTGATCTGAACAGTAGACAACACATCAGCAGATTTCGCATGATGCTTTGGAATGGAAGGAGACCATACCTGCAAGTCGTTTGCTGTTGCAGGTACGCCCACAGCAAAGTCCCAGAACAGAACAAAGCCACTATCCACACTGTACGGCTCCTTCGATTCTTCTTGAAGGTCGATTTGTGGTCCGCCTCGTTTCCCGTCGTTGTTCTGTATGGCACGCTGTAGCCGAAGAGCGACCAGCTCCCGCTTCTGTTTGGCGACCCAGTCTTCATGATCCAGCTCGCGTTTTTTCTCCTCCCGCCGGCGTTGAATTTGCTCCTTCAGTTCTTCAAGCTACCCCGACATGTTACAAAATGCTGCAAGAGAACCCCTTTCGAAATGTGCCTAACCTTTTCCTGTTCTTCCAGAAGATCTCGTTCATTCCGGACTTTGACCAGACTTTCAAGATGCTGCCTCTGTTCACAAAATGACGCTTGTGATATTAGGCTAGCCTGAGTGCGCAACGCAAAAACTAGTGCAATACCTTCAGCGTTTTGAGGACCAAATCATCCTTCACATCAGCCGCAATCTCATCGGTGGAATCCGCAAGGGGTTTGTCGTCGACTGTCAGCGTTGAAATCTTGGACTACTTTGAGACCAATTAGTACATATTTGAAGCAATCGTTTGCAGCAATCACGTACTTGGAGGTCCTTCAGACGACTCTGAAGCCGATCAAACTCCTTTGTTTCAGCTTGCTGCTCGCTGGCAATTCGTTGCAATTCTAGTTCACGCTCTAATCGTCGAATTTCCTCCTCTTGCTGATGTAGTGCAGGATTCGATGAATGTTCTGGTGGAGATGTATTCCCAACTTGGTACGGATAGGGAGCACCCTGAGGAAGCCATGGAGGTGCGGCTGGGTACCCACATCCAGGGAAATAAGGCGAAGGAAATCCCATTCCGTACGGATTGATCGGCATCATTGGGGGCGAAAAAATCGCGATCGGTGCGGGGTAGCTCTGGGGATAACCAGGGAGAACGAATTGCTGAGGATACGCTGGACTTGGTGCGCTGGAGAGGATTGCTGGTTGAGTGAGCGGAGCTGCTGGCACATTTTCGACTGGATGGGCAAGCTTAGCAGGCGGCGATTCTGCTCCTGAGGGGTGACTGGAATGAGACCCATCCAGAGGCTTAAGGTGAATAAACTTGTTAGCAGCTTCTCTGCCGGCCACCGTTTGTCTGCCATCAAGGGATTTTGAGCCTATGCAAACAGAAGACAGAACGGATACGGATTAGCTACGTGTAGCTTGCCATGACAACACTGAAAAGAGTACATGTCAACCTGGTGGAAGGGTATCCGCTGGGAACTCGTTCTGGCCATACAAGTTCGTAGTTAACGATTCGGCCGACCGTCTGGCCACCTTTACCGATGGCATGTCGAAATCGGCGTCTTGACGACGAGAGTTTGCCTTTTGTAGCTCAGCCTGGAGCTTCTCGATCCGTTTTTGCTGCTCCTCGCAGTTGATATTCCGAATGAGATGCTGCAGCGCATCAAATTCTGGAGTACTTGCGTATGGATTGCCGCCAGGAATGGGGGCGCCGTCACGAGATCGGGCTGTGTTCGCAGAGTTCAGAGTTCAGATCTGTAGAACGACGGTAAGATTTGAGAGCCCACTGCACTTACGTGGGGGTGGTGATGGCGATGATTTCGTGTCTGGTGAACCAGAAGCCGTGTTGTTCGCAGCCGTCTGAGCCAGCACATTTGTATTTTCCTTCTGGTTCAAGTTCTCACTTGACTGAGGCGAGCTTGTTACGACGGACGCCGCTGCATGCTGGAAAGGGCTGGCTTTCGTGTTCATCCCCTTGCGAAACCTCAGCTCCTACAGCACTCCACACAACCTCATCAGCATGTACTCAGACACGCTCTTGTCACACTATAGTCGTACCTGTTCCTTCAGATTGCCGCTGAGTTTGGCGAGCTTCTCCTCCTCCGTCTTCCTCTGAGCCTCCAGCTGCTCCTTCGCTCTTCGCACGTCCTGGAGCTGCTTCTGTGTCTGCTCCTCGCGCGACCAAAGTGTCCCCTGCCCTCACAGTCAAAAGGCCAGCTGTAATTAAATAACAAACGCCTTGCAGCATTGCAAAAGTGGTTCCTACCGCCTGCAGCTGCGCCAACTCGTCTCGGATCCGCTTTTTCTCGACTCGAAGCCGCAGTTCCTTGCGCTTGGCCAGCGCGATCTGCTCCAGCAACGCCTCCACCTCCACCTCATCCTATGAATACTCCGCACACCCATCTCAGTCACCCACATTCGAGCCAAATTCCTCCCTATTGACGTACCTCCGCCATCTCCGTGCCCATTGCTCAAAAGTGTAGGTGTAGCCATCTCCTTTCGCGTCGTTTCGTGGTCATATGTGCACCACATTAAACAAACGTACCGTAGTCCACATTTCCTAACACTTGTTAAACACATTTTTGCCAGTCAAAATGCTGCGGTGGGGAGCTGCTCGCTCGGTGCTAACACGCGGCTCAATGCGCGCGCTGTCGACGCGTCAGGCGGCGCAGCTAGAGTCGCAGGTGCTGGAGAAGCTGCGCGGTGTGTCGGACGGCCTGGGGCTGGGCAATATTGTATCTCTGGGCCGCGTCAAGGTGCGTCACACGATTGACACATTGACACATTGCTACATTTCGCTAATCTGTGGCTCAATTCGTGGCATAATTGCCTGCTGCAGAACCTGCGCGTGACGCCCGAGGACGGTCGAGTTTCCTGCAAGATCGAGACGCCGTCACCGGCGCTGACGGAGTTGGCGCAGCAGGTTTGAGTACTTGACACGCTCTCCGCCCCACGTTTTGGGTTACTCAATTGGTTTCGTTGCTATTGACTGTAGTGGCAGCAGGAGGCGCAGCTGGCCGTAAAGAAGCTGGACTGGGTCAAGGCAGCGGATTTCGAGATCTCCAAGTCTCGGCCGCGCAATGCTCGTGCCGGTCGCTTCTCGTCGCTGGCTCATGTGTCGGAGATCATCGCCGTGTCGAGCTGTAAGGGCGGAGTGGGCAAGTCCACGGTGGCGGTGAATTTGGCGTTCAGGTGAGGGTGCAGGGCTGCTCCAGTGCTAGCGAGAAGGATGCGGTTGGCTTAACAAGGGGTTATGCAGTCTGGCGAAGCGCGGTGCTCGGGTGGGCATTCTGGACGCCGACATTTACGGACCGAGTTTGCCAACGATGATCTCGCCTGAAGACTCAACAGTTCGTCAGTCGAGAAAAGTCAAGAACTTCGTCGTGCCTGTGGAGTACGAGGGCGTCAAGTGCATGTCGTTCGGCTTTGTGAACCAACGCGCGGCTCCGGGTGCTGGAGGTGAGGCCTGCTCTCGGTGAATACGTGCTTGGGTAATGCGAATGTGCTCTTACGATGTTGATGGACTCGAGCAGGCGTCGGTGCCGCCGTGATGCGTGGTGCCATGGTCTCGAAGCTCATCGACCAGCTCGTTCTTGGTACGGAATGGGGCGACCTCGACTATCTGGTAGTGGACATGCCGCCAGGAACAGGCGATATCCAGATCTCTCTTTCGCAGCAAATGGCGATCTCGGCAGCGGTTGTCGTGACGACGCCACAGCGACTCAGGTACACCCACAGTCTTGTCTGTACATGCGCTATGTTGCGGTGCGCTGATCGGGTTTTCGCGCGCTCTGTAGCTTCGTCGATGTCGAGAAAGGGATTTCCATGTTCGAAGACCTCAAGGTAGACGAAACCTCGGCCGTGATTTCGAGTTGTCGTTCTTTCTAACGCTGCTGTGATCATTATTCAGGTTAAAACGGCGGCGGTTGTGGAGAACATGTCCTACTTCGACTGCTCCCATGGAGAACGCCACTACCCGTTTGGTAAGCTGGTTGTCGGTCCCAATTTGAATTCGATGCTTGACACTTATGCTGATATTTGCAGGCCCAGGTCACACACGGGAGCTTGTCGACAAGTACAACATGAAGAATGTGTTCAAGCTGCCAATCTCGGAGCAGTTCAGTTTGTCTGGTGACTCGGGACGGTGTGTCGGACGAAGCGTGCTACTTGCCAAAGCTAGGAGCTAACCTTCGCTTCTTCTGTGTGTTTGACGCAGTCCTTTTGTTCTGTCTGGGCTGTCACCCGAGCAAGAGAAGACTTACGACGCACTAGCAACTACCGTATGTATTGTGCTTTGTATTGTTGTACGTGCTGCTGGCGTTGGATTCACCTGTTGTTGCTAGGTTGCAAAGGAGCTGGTGGTATTCAAGCACAACGTACGGCTGGCGCCCGAACTGCTTTACGATAAAACCCGTGGCATCGTCCTTCGCCTGTACAGCCTGCACGCGGCCAAGGAGGCGGTCCTTCACCCCGGCGACCTCCGTGCACGGTAAGATACTCTACTCAGCACCTTCGACGCTGTCGTTCTGACGCTTTTGCTCATTTGAAATCGCCCAGGTGCCGTTGTGCTCAATGCGTCGGCGAGTTCACTGGAGAACAGGTAAGTGTGCTAGCTACGGCGTCTGGACGATCTCCCCTTTGGTAATCACAGAATTCGCTCTGCAGATTTTGGACCCAGCTACGATTCCTGACGACATCCACCCCACGACGGTCGAGCGAAAGGTGCGTCGACTTTGTCTTCGTGGCTTGATCAAAGCGTACTAACTAGACAGTGCAGGGCAACTATGCTTTCGCGGTCACGTGGAGTGATGGCCACACCTCGTCCCTCTACACGTACGATGCGATCACGGCCCTTATCTCGGAATTCGCGCCCAAGCCGACTGAACAGCAATAAAGAGCGACTGGATCACCTTCTGGATACCTACCATCCTGCAATAGACTCATCTCGCGCAGCCATGTGTATCGACAACTTGACCGACCACCTTCGTTGATCGAGTGGTAAATACGACCTCATCTGAACTGAAGTTGACGGACATCTTGACCAGCATGAACCATTCGTCACGCACATCGTGTAAAAGCGCGTGTTGCCCAGGAATAGCAGCATTTCCACGATGCCCAGCGCTCCGCCATGGAGCCAGAGCAACCAAGCGGAATCGCCAGGAATATCTGCGAGCTCACCGCCCAGCAGCAGAAGCGATTCCACCCAGCAAGACGGCACAACGCAACTTTGGGGCGAACAACTCGTGAACCACCATCTCTTTCCCAACTTCCGACATGTCGACGCGTGGACTCGGCCATGATGGCCTCGTTCTCTCCACTGTGAGCCTGCACATTGACCATATCGTTCCCCGCGATTCGATCAGCTCCAGTGAGGCCCAGAAAGCTGCCATCGAAGCCACGCCGGCTAGTGGAAACAGTCAGCAACGTCCAACGCTCAGTGCGCAGGACTCGTGGGCTCAGCTGCAGATCAAGGACCGTATGCGGTGGATGGAGCACTTCAAGCCAAACAAGCGCGGGGGCCTGCTCTTCCAGGACCGAGAGACGCTCAAGAAGCAGCAGGGCGTTTTCAAGGAAGTCATGATGCAGGTCGGGTCGCAGCTTCTGTCAGGCAAGCTGGCGGTACGAATCTCCTTGCCGATTCGTATTTTTGAGCCGCGATCTCTTCTCGAGCGTGTGGCAAACGGGTGGAACTACGCGCCTACCGTCCTCAAGAAAGCCGCACTGAGTGGGGCAGATCCGATCGAGCGCATGAAGTTTGTGATGGCATTTGTGGCGGGTGGCGTGCACTTTTGTGTCGGGCAACTAAAGCCGTTCAACCCCATCTTAGGAGAGACGTACGAAGCTACGTATCCGGACGGCACGCAGGTGTTCATGGAGCACGTTAGCCACCACCCCGTTAAGTCTGCGTTCACCGTCGTAGGCCCCAAGGGATTGTACCGAATGTCGGGAGTTTACGAGTTCGAGTCCGTCTCAGCCCGCAATTCTCTTGTCAACTACCAAAACGGCACTGCGGCCGTCTCCTTCCCCGACGGTGTGGTCATCACGTACACGATGCCCCAGATCAAGATGAGCGGCATCTTGTTCGGCGACCGCGTGGTGGAAATTGTGGGCTCCTCGCGGTTTGAGGACGCTACCAACCGTCTCGTTGGCGAACTCAAATTCGACGCGAACAACAACTTCTTGAAAAAGTCGCAAGGCGATGACATCAAGGGCTGCATCTACCCAGCAAAGGTAGCAAATTGCTACGTAAGCTGGCTAGCTGTGTGTTGATTGATGCTGACTTCCATATTCTCCCAGAAATCTGCCAAGAAGGCACTGGCAACGGTGAACGGGTCGTGGTTGTCACATCTCCAGTTTGACGGCAAAACGTAAGTGATCGGATAAGACGGTAACGCAGCGAAGCTAACTCGTCCTTGTGTTGCACATCTGTAGCTACTGGCACGTCGAGTCCGAGCCAGCATTTGAGCACCTGCCGGTCGAGAACCCGCTTCCTTCTGACGTACGCTACCGCAAGGATATCACCGCCCTCAAGGTTGATAGAACAAGTCTTTGCTAGTGATGAGAAACCCCATTCTAACCGGTTGAGTTTCTTGTAATATGCTGCAGAAAGGTGATGAAGTCCTGGCGCAGTCCGAAAAGCTGCAGCTCGAGGCTCTGCAGCGCGCAGATCTTAAGTTGCGCGAAGAGAAATCGGCTGGCAACAAGGCACAACTTATCATCTAGGGCAGACACAGCCAAGCTTCGTCAAACTTTCTGCTCTCTATTCTCCAATCGATTCATAGCGGAAGGAATACTGATCAATAAGCAAATGCCAGTTCTGTCCGAGCGCGAATACTCACTCTTGCCATCCTCCTCTTTGAGTGTTGGACGCAGTAGCCACTGGAGATTTACAAGTTCCTCCTTTGATTCTGCTGTTCCCGCCCGGACGGTTGTATCGTAGCCGTGGATGGACGTTTACTTGTGCTTCTTGAGCTTCTTCTCGTCCTCCTCGGCTGCGTGCTGCTGGGCGAACTGCTCGATGCACGAGATGGCGAAGTACGCGATGAAGGCCACCATGACCAGCGAGCCCAGCTGGGAGACCAGACTGCTGCTGGAAGCGGCGGCTGTGCCTGCGTGCTCGGCCGCGGCCTTGACCTGCGCTGAGTGGAACTTCTCGCGGCACTCGAGCAGGAACTCGCTGACACGCGAGCCCATCCCCCACTTCTCCGGCGTGACGCGTCCGATGAAGGCCTCGACGCGCTTGAGGTGTGCATCCGTGAAGATGGTGATGAAGAAGGCGGCTTGCAGGTTCACCTTGATGAGTGCCTTGCCGATGAGCGTGGCGCCGAAGAACGTCCAAAAGGGCATGAGGAAGTGGCCGCAGCAGATGCCGCACAGGTCGAAGGCCATATTGGGCCAGGCTGACATGAGCAGCACGCCGAAAAAGCCGTGCTTCTCGAGGAAGCGGATCATCCAGTCCTTCATGCTGTTCATGAGGTTGTACTGAGACTTGGACTCGGCGATCTCCTCGAACTCTTCATTCCGTTGACCAGCGAGCTTGGCAGCGCGACTGAGTGCGTAGGGCGGGATCTCTCCGGCCGCAGTGCCTGCCCCCCAGAGCATGCAGGGCAGGAAAACCTTCCAGAAGATGGCGGCGAAGGTGACGGTGGAGACTTCAGGCACGTTGATGCAGCTGGCTTCAAACGGGTGGAACCACATGTGGTGACGACTGTCAAAGTCCAGCGACCTGCACTCCTGCGCGCCCTGCACGACCAGGAAGATGTGCGGAAACAGGAACAGGATGCCCGAGTGCATGCCCGTGCCCAGCCCCACGCTCGAGAGCACGCCAAGTCCTACCCACCAGGCCACAAACTTGACGCTGTCGTTGAATTCGTCCAGTAGCACGCGGTGCGGGCCGTCGCGGCTCGAGGCCAGCAGCCAGAGAAGCAGTAGCGGAAACAGCACGAAGCGGACGGCCTTGCTGCGCTCCACGCTGAGCGCCAGCCACTTGAGGAAGCGCAGGAACATGGCGCCGAAGTGGTACAGCGTGCTGAGGGGGCGGCGCAGCAGCGTCAGCTTCTTGCGCTCCAGCCGCAGCTGCTCAGCGGTCACGACGTCGGCCATGGTCTCAACCTTCTTGCGGTCTTGGGCGTCGATGCGCAAATGACGGTGCCTGGTGACGTGGACGGAAAAATGACCAATAGCAGCGCGGCGTGGGCCTAGTTGTGATTGGGCAGAAATGAATGACATTACACCAATCCGAAATTGGCGAAACGACTAAGCGAGGGTAGGGTTCTGGACCAGAAGTTGAAGTGCCTCTTCATGACCATGGAGGACGAGCAGCTGCTGGCGAGAGCGAGGCGGCTGTGCCAGGCAGCCAGGGAGATCCCGCTGCCGGAAATACTGCCGAGACCTGCCGTGGTGAAGGAGCGAGACGAAGAGACCGCCAGCTGCGAGAAATTGCCGCTGATTGCAGCTCCGAAGGGCAGCGAGTCTGTCAAACAGGGCGAGAACGCGAGTCAGAGACAACTA
Source organism: Phytophthora pinifolia (assembly GCA_000500225.2). Lineage (NCBI taxonomy): Eukaryota > Oomycota > Peronosporomycetes > Peronosporales > Peronosporaceae > Phytophthora > Phytophthora pinifolia. The sequence goes on from AWVW02034218.1 coordinate 23,047, forward strand.
CACGAGGATGAGGTTCACCGACAGGAGCAGGACCGAAAAAAACGGGAGCTAGAGAAGGTCAAGCAGGCGCAGGAGCGTGCGAGAGCCCGCGTGGCCAGGACGAACCAGCTCGAGAGTCAGCAGACGCTGCGGTCTGCGGATCTGCAACGGGAGGACCAAGTGAATGCGGCACAACAAGTTGCAGATAAGATAAGACGAGCACAGGAGAGTCGACTGCGAGCGAAGGAGCGCGTCCGTGCAAAGTGCCAGCAAAAGAAGACGGACGCCACGCCGCCAAGCTCCGCGTGTGGTGAACGCGCAGAGACTGCTGCACTCCGATCGTTCCACAGGAAGACGGTCAAGCGCCTACAAGTGTACGCGATCTATTCTGTCAGTGTTTACATTCTTGCATTAATGTGTGATGCCATTGCTCAGTAGGTCAAATAGACAGCCCACCTGTAGCAACAAGGACGAGCGCGCAGACACACACGAGAAAAATGAAGATACCGACGAGGACCAGCAGATTATGGAGAGAAGACTGCGGCAGGAAACGACAGCGCGCTTGCGCCGAATGAAGCAGCTAGCAGAAAACCAAAAGCGGTGGGTGGAGTCAGTGGCGATTCGCTGGCTTCCACGCCAGTCTCGTTCGATCGCCTAGCGTGCACTAATATGAATCACTCCAGACAGGCGCAAGAGGAATTCGAGCAAGGCCTTCAGAAGTTTAAGAGCAAACTGAGGGAGCTGGATCGTGTTGCGAAAGGGTTGAGCAAGCCTCAAATTACCGAGGTAAGTTCTTGCTTATGAGAGAACAAGAAGGCGCCTTGACGTGACAATTTCCCACTCGTTTGCAGTCTGCTGCTCCTGAATCCGAAGAGACCAGTGCAAGCACATGCAAGGTAGCTGTGGCAGATACCCAGTGTCCTAGTCCTGTGAATTTCGAGCTGGTGTGGTCTATAAATCAAGCCGCAGCGTCGTCTTCAGATTCAGATACGTCGAGCGATCAAGAAAAACTCATCCCAATCACTGATGCTGGTCCAATCGAGGATAACACATCCCGAACAGCTGAAGCTAGTACGCGCAGGAGCAAGACCAGACTTCCAGCTTGGAAGCAACCGCCTGTTCCAATTCAACCGACCCAGAGCTATTCGTACAAGGCGATTCTTCCGGTAAAATTGACACAACTTTGGTTTCGGCGCTCCTGAGAAACTCACGTAATTCTGTCTTAACTCGCAGGCCTGCTCAAGAGCATCGCGCACGGCTCCGGGCTACTCAACTGCTGCTGCTACGCTGGGGACTGCAACTCGTCTTCGTGCGCAGTAAGTCGATTTCCGTCTGGCAATGTGCTCGCATGTACTCATTTCACCGCCACATCACAGGGAAATCTCCCGCCAGACGAAGTCTATCAGGTAAAATCAGTTTGTGGGTCAATTACTTTATTTTTTCGCCGTAGCTTGTACAGCTTTTCGCTTTGTTTCCAGCTCGAGCTGCGCCTTCTTGGTTTTGGAATCGCTATTTGGCTTGTAATTCCGGTCGAGGAACGATTGCTTGTTATGCTTCACGGCGATTCGCTTCTCATACTGCAACTGCTTCGCCGTCTTGGTGACTTTGAGACGGCTCGTTTCGTTTGCTGTCACTTGGGCATAGATTTGTTCCCTTTTCTCTGCTTGACTGCGCGAGGAATCAGCCATCCGGGAAGTAAAACTCTGTTCAATGTCACCCCACGCGTTCAGAAAGCGAAACTCAGCCCCGCACATCTGGCACTTCTTCTTCTTGTCTCGGAACTCCGCATACGACTGAGGAATTCCACATCTCGGACAAGACTTTTTATCCTGTATGGCGAGAATGAAGGCACTCGTTGGTACACGATTACCTACAAGCCAGGAAGAGACCGCGTACCAGACGAGCGTTGTAGTCGTTCTCGCCTCGACTCAATTCGAGTTTCTAAGGAGATCAAGAGTGTGAGAATGGTAAGCAAGCAGAAACTTGTCAGCTCTTACGCACTTTCTGTCGGTTTCTTTCAGCCGCTTCCATTCGAGAAACGAAATTGACGCCGGCGCTATCGAAGTCATCGGTCGAAGCTTTAGCGCGTTGGGTCTTGCGTACTTGGAAGCGGCAGTGCTGCTCCTCATCGTCAGTGGCGAATTTACGAGCTGTGGATTTCTTCGGCGGAGCTGACAGGGTTTCAATTCGCTTCTACCATAGGTAAACGATGACGCGTCAGTAATTTTCCGTGCCGATAGGTGATGGCAAATTACCTTCACGTACTTTGATTGTTGCTTCAACGTCCACACGAAGAAGGTGGTTAGTTTTTCACATGTAATTTGGAAGCGAAGGGTGTTCAATATCTCACCAGGAGGAGTGGTTCCGGCCTTCAGTCTGAGCTTTTCGATCGCTTGTGACGTCGTCACGGCCTGAAGAAGTTTCTCCTCGTATATCGCGGCTTTCTTGATCCCTAGCAAGGCCCCCGCGCCAGCCGCCCTGGCACTTAACGCACTGCGAGGAATCGTCGTAATACCGTCCTGACTTCTGTAAACTCCTGCAGAGGACGTAGCTGAGGGCGATTTCACAAGTGACTGCGATTTCCTTGATTCAGGGAGTGTCGACACTCTCGGCGAGAGTTTTCCCAGTGCTTTTGCTGAATCAACGCCTTTCACTTCTGTGACTGCTGCGGGTGCAGGTTGTTCCGTCGGGTGAAGTCGCCCTTCCACCTGCTGAATGGACTGCACTTTGGCGAGCATCTCGGCGAGTTCGGCATCATCGCTTTCCTCCTCGTCCTCCTCCAGGTAGGCGTTCGCATAGCTGTCATCTCCATCATCGCCATCGCTCTCCATTTCATTCGGTTCCGTTTCGCCCATGTCGATGTGCTTCCGGGCTGTCTATTTCTGAGGACAACACCAAGAGTCAAGTTCAGCTTTCGCCAAGGGAGAGCGAGGAAGCTCGAGATCAAATGCTGTCGAAGCACGATGTAGAGCACTTGAAGTCCCAGGTGGAGTCGGCGATGGAGGCTTTACTACGCGCTGCAGACGAGCGGGTCAGCTGGAAGCAATTCGGGGATCAGGCACATGCGGAGGATCCTGTATATACTTTTCTGCCCGGTGTGTACACGTCCGTGGCCCCACAAGCTGCAATGCCCCAGCAGCAAGAAGATAGTGAGACCGGTGCCAAAGTAGCACCACTGAAGGCTGCAATGTCCTCGCGGCCTTCAATCGTACAGCCACCATCGCAACCCCCTGCCTGCACAACTGAAGCTACTGGCGAAGGTGACGGGAGCAAGACCCGGATCATCCTTCATGGAGACAATACATTCGAGTATGCGTGGACGATGAAGCGGAGCGGAGCACGCGCGATGGAGTTTACAGTTGAGGTGGAGGGTGGCTGGAGCAAACCGGTACTCAATCGAACTCGCAGAGGAGAAGAAGACCAGCGCATCTTCCTCTCCGCCAAGCGCATTCGTTTCCAACGCTTGTCGAACTACGGTATTAACAACAACAGCAGCTTCATACGAATCCATGCCTAGTTACTCACTATTTTGACATTGACAGATGCCGAGAACCAGACGTGGAAGCTCTGCTTGAGGACGCTCACACGGCACGGGTCTGACTGGGCCAACGTCGGACTAACTGAACGCGGTATCCCTCCCATCGTCATGGTCTTCCAGTGCGTGAACGGAGGCTTGGAGAGCACGGGGGCCGCTCTTCCTGCGCAGATCTTGTCGAACTCGCCTGCCTGCCGGATTCTTGCTGGCCTTACCAAGAAAATCGCCAACAAGCTCGGTGCACCCGTGGATGTGATGACCGAGAAGTGGCTGCCGGCTCGAGGTGTACAGCTTGCTGTGGCGGACGACGCGAGCGGTGTGAAAGTCAAGAAGTTCAATCCCTTCTACTGGTACGTCGTAGCGAACGAGTTACTTGAAGCTATTCGCCGGGGCTCATTTGATATTGCTATTGCTGCCTGCTGTTTGTCCGCAGTCTGGCCGAGGCCCTGCGCAGCAGGGCGCTTGAGAGCCCTGTCGTTTGACCAGACACGATATCCGGAAGTGCTTATCCTGGACCATACACGATAAGAAATTTTAACTTTTAAGGTTTGTAAATGGGTACATAATTAATAAGTTAAATACAGTAGGGGACGGATTGTCTCACATACCGGTATTTGCCTTGTTTGTTTGAGAATGTGTGGTCACACTATTTATAGATTTGTCGTCCTATCGGGCTGTTTGGACCACCACAACGTTCTGCGTGATGAGTGTGTGCAATGCTCGCTCACTTCCGCTTCTTACATTTCGCATTCTTCCACATGAGCCAGAGAGTCTGTCGTTCCCCCAGCAGTGGCTCGGATGCCTCGCCAGCCGAACCCCCTCCGATTGACAGGACTCGGTCGCGTATGCCCTGGGACTTGATCCTGGAGATCGTGCGCGGTGAGCGGCAGCTGGACCACGTAGCGGTGGTGCTCAAGGCTTCGCTGTTCACCAACATCGTCATCGTCATCAGTATGACGTCCATCGCCATCGCCAGCCACTCGCTCGCGCTGATCTCCGCCCTCGTGGAGAACATGGTGGACCTCTTCGTGCAGGGCTTGCTCTGGTACGCCGGCACCCGCTCGGGCAAGAAGCAGGACTACGCCAAGTACCCAGCTGGCACGTCACGGTTCGAGCCCGTGGCGATCATCGTGGCGGCCAGTGTCATGATGCTGGCCTCGATCGTCTTCATCCAAGAGTCCGCCAGGAAGCTCATCGACGGCTTCACGTCGGGGGAGCCACAGGCACCGATTCTGTCGACTGCTGCCATTGTGATCGTGGTTACGGCGGTGCTCGTGAAGATCGGTCTCATGCTCTACTCAGCTTGGATCCTCAAGTCCACGTTCTCCGCGGCGGTGGAGGCCATCCACCAGGACAACCTCAACGATACCATCAGCAACTCGTTCGCTGTTGCTGCCTACATTGTGTCTGCGGTGGAACCAGGGGCCTGGTACGTCGACCCGGCTGGAGCCATCCTCATCTTCCTCTACATCATGGTGTCGTGGGGCAAAATGGCGTGGGAGCAAGTGACGCAGCTCGTCGGCGTGTGCGCGAGCGAGGACTTCGTGCAGGAGGTCAAGAAGCTGTGCAGCCACCACCACTCGGCCATGGCGCTGGACATCGTGCGCGCCTACCACTTCGGATCCAAGTATCTCGTGGAGCTGGAGGTGGTAGTGCCGGCCGAGATGTCGGTGAAAGCAGCCCACGACATTGCCCTGCAGCTGCAGTTCAAAGTGGAGAACCTGGACGAGGTAGAGCGGGCCTTTGTGCACGTGGACTACCAGGCCCGCGACTACGACGAGCATGTGGTTTCGCACGAGGAGGACGCACTGCTGATGTACGCAGGTTACAACAACGAGCAGCAGGCCCCAACGACGGCAGGTCACTGCGGCGAAGTGTACGCGTCCGTGCCTACAGAGGACGACCTGGAGCTCGCTGTGAGGGTCGACTCGCCACCGATCTCCCCGGAGCGTGCTGCCATCACGACACCTCGCTCAGCCAGCTTCAAGCAGCTTGAGGACTAACCCGCCAGCCAGACTTACAAGAGAGAGAGTACAACCATTGATTTATGTAACCTTCACTCTTCAGATCTGGGGGTGAGAACTTCGAGTTAGGCGTGTTTGCTGCTGTCTTTGCTCTTGGGCATGACGCGCCTCAGTACGGGCGTGAGGACGCCGTAGATGACGAGTGTGATCACGGGCATGACCAGCAGCCACATGTAGATGGCGCGCAGTAGCGTGAAGCGGAAGAGCAGTAGCGTGTTGATCGTGTCCTTCTTGATGTCCTCCATGAAGCTGCCGATGGCGAACTCGTCCTCTCCGTCGCCGCCGCCGAACACGGCGTTGCCGTAGTAGCTGCAATACAGTCAGTGGAGATCACCAGATAGATCGTCAAAGGGACAACAGTGAGAACGCACATGAAGATCGGCACGGACGCGATGTTAAGCGGCGTGACGAGGTAGTTCGTGAGCATGGTGGCCACGGGGTTGAGGCGGAAGAGGAAGATGGCGGCCATCACGGGCACCGTCGTGACGCCTGGGATGGGGAAGATGCCGCCGGAGACGCCGAAAGCCATGGCCAGTGCGATGCTGCTGGGCGAGGCTGTTGGGAGAGGAGGGCTAGTAGGGAAAGAGTGAAGATAGCGACAGAAGAGGAGCACGCACCGCCAGACTTGAGCAGCTTGATCACAGGCACCTTGACCTTTTGCTCGAAGAAGGCGCTCATCTTGTTATGATTGGTCTTCTTGCTAGTGTCACTGGCTTTTTTGAGACTTTTTGAGATCGTAACTACAGCGTAACCTTTATGTAACCCCCCACGCATGCTGTGGGAGAGACAACTGCCCATTCTACGAGAGCGAGGAATCGTCACACAGGTTGATGCATCTTGGACGGTAAGAAGCGGTTGAGTCATCTACGGACAGCATTGTGAAAATTGCAGGAAATTGATAAAGCGGGGTTGGCAAAAGAGGCTCATTTCGCCACGACATCGACTAGATGAACATGAACCGATGATCCTGTTGTGGTGAGTATTGTCAAAACGGAGCACTACTACTA
>AWVW02034240.1:0-11614 GCA_000500225.2 Phytophthora pinifolia
TCTACCGGAAGCTGTCCAAGGACGAGATCAAGGACCCATCAAGGCCGTTCGAGTGCCGTCTATGCCCCTTCAGGCCGTCAGTGAACGACAGCGATGGCAAAACTAATCTCGCCAGCCACGTGCGAAACAAGCATCGAGCATCCTACGTCGAAGCCTACCACGATCTCGCCCAGAAGCCCACGACGGTCCTGGACAACTTTGTCCATGTCACCGTCAACGAGAAAGCGCTCAACTTGTACCGCTGGATGGACTGGATCATCCACGAACGTCGTGAGCTGACGTTCTGTGAGAAGCCTCGCACTCGACGGTACACAACGCTGTCGCCCATCTCTGCGAAGACACTGAAGGCTTTCTGCACTCCGTCGAGAAGCAAGTTCGTTCGGTGATAGCAGTGCTCCTCCGTGATCGTCCGTTCGGTCTGATCTTTGACGCCTGGACTGAGGCGGGCACACACTACGTGGGCATCATCGCAGTAACACCATCTACGAACGATCCTACCAAGGCCACCAAGTACCTGCTGTCGTTAGCCCCGCTCCGCGATGAGACGAAACTCGACGCAGAAGCCTTCGTGGAGCACTTTGATTTTGTGCTGGATCGGTTCAGTCTCGAAGCCAAACGGCTTTGTTTCGTGGTGTGCGACCACGGTTAAAGCTCTCCAGAGACGCAGAGGTACCTATGATTAGCTGTGCTAGCCATCGGCTGCAGCTCGCTGTAGGACGTATCCTCGAGCCCCACGCCGACCTCTTGGCCAAGCTCAACGAGCTGATGCGCCGCCTCGGAACCCTGAAAAACCGGGCCAAGCTCTATGATGAAGGTGCGGTGATGCCATTGCAGCGCAACGCGACGCGATGGAGCAGCACCTTTTCCATTGTGAAGTGCTACTATGCGCTAAAGGACTCTCTGGATCTACAAGACACGGAGATTGCTCAGGTCTACCTATCCGGTAGTGAAGAGCTCCGTCTGGACAAGTTGTTCGAGGATCTGAAGGACCTCGAGAGCATCAGCAAGCGACTTCAGTGCGACACGGACGAGAACGAGGAGAGCAACGTCTTCACGGCGGAGTCCAAGAAGCCAGCGCGTCGTGCGCTCAGCCTGGCGGAGGTTCGGACACTTTTTGACGGTGTCGTTAAGGCCTTTCCGGCCTCGAAGGAGCACCTGGCGCAGCGGGTCGACTCGACGCCATCGCGAGGACGCACGGGTGTTGTGAAATCTCCTGATCTCGAGAATGGCATTGTCAAAGTGCTGTTTGGGAGGAGGCAAAGCTCACGGCGAAAGAAGAAACGGCGCTCGCCCGCTTGCGTGTGAGTGAAAGCGACAGAGAGGAGCCAGAGGCGCGTCTGTCTTTCGCAGAGCGCCTGTTGAAGGGAGGTGTACGCACGAAGAAGTCCAAGTATATCGACTTGGCCTGGATTCCAGCAACGTCCAACGAAGTCGAGCGTCTTTTCTCGAGAGCGGGTCTGGTCCTCTCTGAGCGCCGTCGCTCAATGCACCCGATGACACTGGAGATCCTAATGTTCTTAGAGTACAACGATCGCCTCTGGAACGCGAACACAGTAGCAGAAGCGATGGAGACCTCGGCAGCGTCCAAGAAGCAGCGTATCGTGTAGATATTGATGCTGATATTTAATATTGCCAATAATTTATTGGCTGTGAATGAAAACGTCGATAACTAAATATTGATATTGTTCCCAGCTCTAGGCTCGGTGTCGCTGAAGCTGTAGTTTTGTGCAGCAGAAGATGATATGCCTGCACCCAGCAAGGCAACCACTTGAATGAACTTGATCATTTTGACCAGCACTGGCAGCACAATCGAGAATGAAGCTGATAGTGCGCATGCTGAAATTGGCTCCCACCAAGGCGCCTAGGTGGTCACAAACGCTATGGCGCCACTAACCAAGTCAATGTGTCGCTCAAAGGATGACTGGAAGGAGTACGAGCGAGCCATTATTACACCAAGATATGTATGTACGCAGCAAAGGAGCTTGATACGACGAGAAGCTGACCAATTCTCACACCCAGGACTGGTGGACACTAGCAGTGTTGGCATGAGGGACTTAACCTTTCGGCCAATCAATGGCCGAAACCTGGTTCGGCCACTTGATTTCGGCCATGGGGCCATTGGTCAAATCTTGGCCAGTTCCGGCCCCACAAAAAATCCCTAGTAAGAAAACAAACTCCTCTGTCGCCAGACCGAGGCCGCCGCGAGCATCAGCAGCAAGTTCGCCGCCGCCGCCAGCATCAGCAGCAAGTTCGCCGCCCCGCTGACGAGACCAGGGCCGCCGCGCGAGCATCAGCAGCAAGTTCACCACCGCCGCCGGCCGCCGCTTCCAGTAGCAGCAAATTTACCCCCGCCGCGAGAAAATGACGAAACTGAGTGGGCGTCCTCCGGGTCCGACCGCTAATCTCCACCAAAAGGTGAAGACACAGAAGTTCCAAAAGCGAAAGTTTTCTCATGGAGAAATAAAGCAAGTTGAGCGCTTGCTTGCCGAACTTCACGCCGACAACCATCTCGCCGATCGTTTCATCGAGCAGGCTTCCGTGCTGCGCTTTCTGGATATGTTATGCCCGGGGATAACAGGCATCCTTCCCTCTAGGCTGGTTCTGGGCAGCCGTATCGTGAAGGAGCGTGCCACGTGGTGCAAAGAGGTTGACATGAAAGCGCTAAAGCTACGAAGGGCTGGGTCAACCTTCTGTCCGATGTGTGGCAGAATATATCGAAGGACCACTTGCTTGGCTGTCAGCTTGCGCTGTTCGGGGTGCTGCTAACGTATGGTCTTTTACCGGCTGGTGATGAGCACCATGGTGTAGCAATAGCTGCACAGCTTGAAGAAGTGCTGATACAAGCAAATGATGATAAGTGGCGTGTTGGAGCAATCGTCACTGACAATGCGGGCCAATGTGGGCGGGCTCGCCGCATTTTAGCGCTACGGTGGCCAAACATAGTGTCTCTATTTTATTTCGCCTACGATGTCAACAACCTTGTCAAGCCGGTGCTGCGATCTTCGTTTAGAGAGGTGGCCGCACACGCAGCAACCGCTGTGAAAACGTTGAACGCGTCTTCATCAAAATGGCTACCAAGGGCAAGAAAAATGATGAAACGAGTCTATGGGAAGCAATTGGGTCTGAGAACGCTCTGTGAGATGGAACTCAATGCAGGGATGTTTTTCCTCTTTGTTGAGAGTACAGTCCGCGCTACAGCTGCTGCTCCGCCAGCACAAAAATGACGTCGACTTCCCAGAACAACCCCAGGTCTTTGGCAGTGCTTTGTTCTGGGATGAACTCAAGGACGCCGAATCTGTTATCAGGCCACTACGTACGCCTCGTTCCGGCCACAGCGCGATCGGAACACGGTTGGGGACGTTGTTATCTCTCTGCGATACATATACAGAGGATTTCAGCAACATCTAGTTCCATGATGAGCTGGTCGCATGCGTCGAACATCGGTGGGAGCAGAGCGAACAACCGTATATTATGCTCGGTTTTGCGCCGCATCCTGTGTACGTGGAATTCGCACGAAAGCTTCCTATTACTGCCGTGTCTTGGATCGGTGCACTGTGTAGAATTTTTGTCTACTACTACCGTCGGCTTTTCGCAACTGAGGACATTGAATCGGTAAGGCTTGACATGATGGCCTGGATGAAAGGGATATTTACACGGGCGAAGGCCTCTGAATTTCCTGAGAGCCCGTGGGAGTACTGGGAGTGCGTTATGGGTGAAAATCCGGACAGCTTGCTGCCGAATCTGGCAATGCAAGTGTTATCAATTGCTGTGAATACCGCAACTTGCGAGCGGCTTTTCAGCGATCTGGGCATGATACATACGGCAAAGCGCAACCGCATGAGCGCGAGCAAGGTTCTAGATTTCCACATTATAGCTAAGCATGTTCGTGAGCGCGCACGAAAGGAAGCGGCAGCATCCAAGAACCCCAAAACGAAGCTGCTGATATCGGCCAAGGAGAGAGCCATCATCCTTGATGGTGAATCAGCTTCAAACTTATCAACGCCTTCTCCTAGTGAGTACGTGTCGGAGGGTGCACAAGATGAGAGCGACAATGAAGACCCTGGAGATGGCATTGACGGGGATGAGGCGTTATCACTGTGGAGCGATTACCTCGACGAAGTATTCGTCGACGAAGAAATTGATGCTGGATATGAATCAACGCTGGGCACATCAGCGCCTGAAGGGCTGGATTGCGCGAACATGGTGAATCGAGCGACGAGGAAGGTAATAACGACGACGACGACGAGTTCGAAGCAATTCAAAAGCCGATCAGGCTTGAGTTCCACAAGACCAATGATCTAAACTCCCCCCAGGAATTGGTAAGGCTGCAGGGGTTTCATGGCCAGAAGACAACGCTAGCTGATTTGTTCGGATGATACGAATCGCAACATGAAGTGTGTTTCTTTGATCTAGCGTACCTACATAAGATAACATGTAAATGCCACTGAAAAGACCCATCAACAGCCCGCCACTTATACCGTACTGGGGAGCATGTGAAGTCGCAGACGAAAGCCTTGAATTCAGCCAGTGGTCTCTTCGGCAGAAGCTAACTGCTGCTGGCCGCGGGGGCATCGCTTCAGACCTGGTCTCGTCGGTGGCGGCGGCGAACTTGCTGCTATCGGTAGCGGCGGCAGGCGGCGGTGGTGAAATGCTCGCGGCGGCCCGGTCTCAGCGGCGGCCCTGGTCTCGTCGGTGGCACCGGCGAACTTGCTGCTGATGCTCGCGGCGGCCCTGCGCGAACTTAGTGCTGGTGATTTAGCTAATTCATGACTATTTATCATTAAACAATGCGTTAGAGTTTTGGCCCGATATTATTCTGCCACAGGCTTTAGGCCAATCGGCCCGGCCGGCCTTTTTGCAGTTTGCCGAAACTGCGGACTTTACCAACACTTCCACTAGCGGTTCCAGATTTTGTGGTCATCTTCAGTTGCGGTGCAGAGCCTAACCTGAAGATAAATACCTTGGAGCAGTCGTTGCATGATAATTCTGGGTGTAGTGCTTCCCGGGCCGTAGCCACCAGAATCAAGACACGTCGATGCGGGGGCCAACCCGCACGGAAATAGAGCCAAGTAGATTGATGTACGCAGATTGAAGAGTGAGTGACCTGGAGAGGCCATGAGTCTAGCTCGTGCTCTCCGAGGAAACTCAATGAGAGAGACAGACCGTCGTTGACAGAAGCCACCTGTCCGACAGTTCTCCTACATGTAACCGTACCAAAGGGAACATGCAGTTAGGCCTACTAAATCCTTGTACAACTCGGTAAGGAAACCTTGCTCACCGGCATAACAGAATGGAGAACCCCTTGTCCTCGGCTGGGAGCCGTAAGACACATTCGGGTGCTTCCATAACATGTAGGGTCGTCATCCCTGGCAGCTGAACCTGCCGCTCACCGCCAGATCTGGATGTCTTTCAACAAGCTGGGCCGCGGTGATCCAAGCTGAATGCCTACACAGCCCCACTGCCGCAACTCCCTCGGAGTCTCCGCGCGTCGAGCCGTGAGCCCAAGGAGCCACCTATCATCACCAACGTCGGTGCTAACGAGGGGTTGGACCCCGCCTGCCTCGTACCCGCGAACTACGAGCACTTGCGTGAGCGGACGGAGGCCTCCCATTCTGCTGCCGAGCCTCTGAGGCTAAGCGTGGTTACGAACCTTTGGCCCCAAAGACTCGCGAGCAGCTACTAGCGCTTCGAGCCTGGGCCCCTGACGAGTACGCGGCGTACCTGCAGCGCAGTCGTCAGCCTGGAGCGGCAGTGGCCAATTGCGAGGAGTGTCCGATCATCCTCCCAGAGGACACGGCACTCGCTCGCGAGTCTAACGAGGTGCAGTTCGAAGCGTGGCTCCGCCATGTGGGGTATCCCATCCCAGAACTGCTGCAGTCGCCGCACCGCTTCGACCGGCTCGTCCTGCGGCGACTCCGCTTTCGCATGGCGAAAATGAAGGCTGATCGAGTGTGGGATCGGCAACGATGGGACTCCCGGGCTTTGCCTCTGCCCCATGAAGCCCTCGATGAGGTCGTTGCGAAGGTGTCGAAGTCTCAGTCGCAGCCAGTGGAACCTGTGAGCGTTCGAGTTAGCGCCGACTGACTCCGTGGGAGCGCTCATAAGCGTCCACGATATCGACGCAGTCCTCCACGAGGCGACTTCCAGGCTCCCACGTGCTTTGAGCCTCGGGATAGCCACGCCACTTCACCAGATACTGGCAGTGGCCGATACGTCCGCGGCGCTTCAGTAGCTTCTCAACGTGGAAGTGTGGGGCGCCCTCACTTCCGATCAGCGCGGGAGGAGGACGCAGGGGGCGTCTCGCCGGCTCGGGAGCCTCTTCTCGATGCTGTCGAGGGTTGTCAGCGACTCCTCGAGTCGCAACGGGTTGACGTGGTTGCGCTGCGTGGTCGGCCGCGAGGCGTCGAAGCGACTGTGGCCTCCGAACCGAGCGTGCTTCCGGACTTGGAGCAACTGAAGCACAGCGTGCGGGTCCTGCAAGAGCAGCAGGACCGGCTCGGTCAGGAGCAGAACCGCCTTCATGCGCGCTGCGCGCAGAGTGAAGGCGATCTTGACCATGATCACAAGGCCCTTCGGGAGCATCAGGACGGGATTCGGCATCTTTATAGCCGTGCGGCTGCTTGGAGCAGCGTGTTCCTCTGGCTGCGGCGCCTGCGCCGGCCGTTCCGGCTGTCCCAGCCCTCTCTCAAGCTGACTGGACTCGGATGATGGCGAATGCCTTTCGCCAATACTCTGGTGCGCCGGACTCTCCGAGTCATCCGCCTCCGCCGGGCGATAAGGTTTGAGCATTCCGACGTAGAATGCTGGATGGCCGACTGCAAGTCCAGCGTATACGCGTTGCCGTGGACGCCGATGACTGTGAACGGCTCCACAAAACGAGGACGGAGCTTCGTGCTGCCCACTGCGGTGATCGCTTACGGGGAGACTGCGCAATCTCCCCGGGCTCATGGCCAGTGGCATACTCGTCATCCGAGGAACTGCCGAACAGGTCATGCTCGGTAAGCGCAGACTTACCAGGAGGCGGCACGTAGTAGAGCGTGTTCCCCTCCCGGTGATAGTCACCGTCATCACTAGACGGCGAGCGAGAAGCTTCGCGCTTCTTGGCAGCAACTGCTTTGGCCTTCGAGGCCTTGGCTCGCGCCAGCCCCTCAGCAAGAGTGAGCTTGCGTTTGGAGGAGCTTCCACAGGTTCAGCCCTCGCAGGCGAACGCTGACGCTCGGACTCCCCCGAGTCACTGTCGTCCCCGCTAAAGACGAGGCCGAGTCCTCCATGAGCGCTTGGTTTGCCGTGCGGATGCCGCGGCCTGGGGCTGCAGGCACCGGGCACCAGAAGGTGCCGGGGCATTGCCGCTAGGCCCTGCCCTTGGAGATGGAGTCCGCGAGGACTTCAACTCGAGGGGCGCTTGCGCGCCGTCCGTTCGAGTTGAAGGCATTAGATGCCGGGCCCGAAGGAGAGCCTGCGAAGTGCAAGTGCAAGTTGCGAAATGCACTAGGAGCAAAGAGAGAAAAAGTTGCTCCAGTTGGCGGGTCAAACCACGTCAAGCGAAAGGTCTTTGAGAAGACCAGGTGGCCTTCCTCTGAGTGGGGGAGGATGTAACGGGACACCAAAATAATGTGTGTGCCGTTGCATAGGGATTGACGAGGCGCCAATCCCATTGGACGAAAGGGTCCCGTCCGTATTAAGTACGGACCTACGAAGTTACATCTGCCTATTCGGGGTACGAGATACCTGTTTTCTCTGAGCCAATCATTGGTCAGTTGATTAGGTTTCATTATAGGAGTCCTCTAGTTTGTATTGCAGGCCAACTAAGCCCTCCTATAAATATATTTAGTCTTTATCTAACCATCTATTTGGTTAACAGTCCCATGAGACCAGGGACTAGTGGACCGTAGTTCACTGGAAGTATTGCATACTTCCAGCACTTCCTCAGTGCAACGTAATCTATAACTCGGGCATCCACGTCCGGCTCGGAGAACTTGAGCTTCAACTTCGACTTGAATAAAGCCTTGATGTCAGGCAACGCATCGTTCATGATGGTCGAGACAATGTGATCGATCTCGGCGGTTAACCTGCGCTCTGTCACGTCAGCTGACGCCCTGTGTAGCTTCAGGTCGCAAAAGGCATCCAGTAGATCGGCGACGAATGCCTCAATGATCGTCTCGGTCACAGCGTCGTACGCTTCCCCAGTTACACGGCAGCATGCGCGTAGCTTAGCCTCGTATTCGCGGCGCCGTTTCTTCCACTCGGCGCAGTTTCTTCCACTTCACCAACGCCTCGTGAGAGATGCTCGTGATCTTCGGGGGCTGGATCTGCGTAAACAGCGGCGTATTAATAGTACCCACGGCGTCGTCCATGCTGATTGGTCAACGCGGATCGTCGGGGGTCGGTAATCTCCAAGTAGTCTCGTCAGGTACAGTGGGTCGAACTGCACGCAGACAAGAGTCCTACTAAAGAATTCTTTGTAGTGTATCCCGGGTAGAAAGTTGAAAACTCGAACACAGTCGGTGTGGAAGCTACCCCACAGGAACTTGTAGCTAGATGTATTAGAGTAGTCAGAACTTGGCAAATTGGAGAGTGAGAGTGAGAGTGAAGTCCGAGACTAATGGTGACCAGCTCGTACTCAAGGCGTCCCGCCAATCAACCCAAGGGCGTCCCCCTGGCGTAGATGAAGAGCCGGAGATCCCCATGGACATGGTCCAAAAGCAACATGCAGTCTATCATACAAAGTTCCTGATATGCAACCAAGTCAGGCACTTACAGCCAGCCTGGCACCATGTAGAAGTGTATCAACTTCAACATCCAGATCATGTACCCACTTGTCGTTCATCGCCAGCCATAAATCATGTAACGACATTTCTGGCACATCGAGTCATCTGTGATCTGTGATTCTGTTGAAGAGAAAGCTTGGACTTTGCGGTGATACCAAGGTGAAATACCTGGCATCCACTACACATCTTGGTGACTGAATTGGCGTTCGTTCGAATCGGTTGCTTCTTGAAAGAACCAACCAAGTGGCTAGGAACGACGAATGCGATGATCTTCAGCAATCCCAACGCCCTTTAGCCACTCCAAAAACGAATTCAGCGGTGCAGCCTTGATTCCATGATTCCGGTTTAGTGTCATCCGCAAGCCTGTGCAGTCGTTCCCGAGAATGACGAATGCATCCGCACCGAATGTTTTCGACGTCGGCCGATGGTAGGTCCATTTTTGGGGAGGTTTCATGTCGTTCAGAGAGAAGAATCCAAAATTGTCTAGGGAGGGTACTATCTTGAGGACGCGGCTGTAGTTCCCGTCTCTGACAGGATGATTGCTTTTGGCATACGAAATGATCTCCAGCGCACTGAATGTAGCGATTGCCTTGCTCAGTTCTTCGCCATCTTCTGAAGTAAAGATGAATCTTGGAATTCCGCCAAACTATCTCGAAATCTAAAGGTCTGCTGCTAGTTTGAGACCATCATTAACGAGAACGTTGTAATCTTGCAACTCTTCAAAAGTCTACACCGGCAAGGTATACGTGAATGAGTCGACTTTTGCGTAGTTGGTCATTTCCGGTCAGTCCCGGGGAAGCAAATAGAATTGAGTCAGTCCCGGGGAAGCAAATAGAATTGAGGCTCCTTCCCAACCAGTAAGTTCCGATGAGTTTCCCTCGATGAGCCGAAGCACACGGTTCTGATGACGCAGAGCGCGAACATCCTCTGCGTCCAGTTCAATGAGCTCCTTGGTTTCGGCAGCATACTTCTGAAATTCATCATTGCAATTCAGCACCAAATCAAAAGTAGCAACTCCTTGACTTCCGCTTGATCCCCCCGATAGAGCTTGAAAGATGCAGTAAAGGTAGAAACGACTCTTCCCCGTGCCGGGATTTCCCATCACAACCATGTTGGCCCCTGACCCGGCATCAAAACACAGCTTCTCCTTGCGCATCAACTCCGCAAAAATCACAGCATACGCATCTCTTTCCACAATCTTCAAGTACTTTTGCATCGGATGCGCCAACGACGGAAACCCAGCCATGTTGAAATACCTCGACGTTTGGTCACATTCATCCTCATCCACTTTATGCTTCTTTAAGTGAACCAAAAAATTGTCGTCAGCGAACCAGTCGTCCACTCAAGTTAACACATGAACTTGACCCTCTTCAGGTTGGAATCCCGCTCCAAAGTGCTTGTCGTTCTTGACGTATAGTGTGAGGTCCATCTGCACGAAGTCTGCCGATTTCTATGCTCATCGAGCGTCAGATGTACCGCACTAGCCTTATCGAGCGTCACAGCTGCCAGTCCAGCCCCTTTGAGCCACTCGTCGGCATCGCCCTTCTTCTTCTTCTTAGGAAGAGCCGCAGTTTCTCGATATCCACCACGGCCAATTCTGATAATTTCCAGGCGTTAACAAATATGACGAAGCGGCGTCACTACTGCACAGTCCCTTCAACGAGGCAGCGTAATTTCGTAGAAACGTATGTGCCATAACGATTATACACGAGCACACATCTTTCATCGAAGGTTTTTGCTAAGAGGTGACAGCGTAGGTAGCTGATCACGGTATCACCTCATGCTTTCAGGAGACAAGGCGATCCCAGAAATTGACTGCGTGGCTCAGCAGTTCAGGATTTGCCCTGGTAGAGCACAACCTGCCTAGGGATAACTTGTCGTGTCGTGCTTGCTCAAACGAACCAGCAGGGAGACAACCGTCACTGAAGCGTGCGCTTGGAGGTTGCTGCTTTGCTCCTTAGTGAGCGCAAGTACTCCCGTCGGGACTGGGCGTCGCTGTAGTGCACGCGTTGCATTTCCTCTTCTTCGGTTTCATCATTTCTTCCTCCTGAAAACCATTCGTCAGTCATGGCCGCATCATCCTCTTCAAACTTGTCGTACGAAAGCGCGTCCATATCTTGAGCAAGTAGAAACTCGCGGATCTTGTTCACTTGCGCTCGTTCTCGTGGACAGCTTGCAAGATTCGACCTGTTCGCATTCTCAAATGCACGTTGAAAGCTTTTAGATGTGTGTGGCAACAACGGCAGCGACTCGATTCCAGCACCGCAGCCGCCAGCAGCAGCCGGATCCACCACCGTGATCACCGGCACCAGGGCTGTCTCGTATGGAAAGTAGTTGCAATGCTCGGAGACGTCCACCTGCACTCTTGAGACTTCAACTTGGCACCCAGAACGCTGCAAGTCTAGCTCTCGAGCCAAATAGCCGGAGATCCGCGCTCCAGCCGAACAGTGCTTCAACATAACGTCCAGGAACTCGTGCCACCGCGAGCTACCAGCAACGAGGCACAAAACCCCTCAGTCACGAATATTCGCCTATTGCCCTCTCTTTTTAGTCTCACCACTTACCGCTGTACACCGCTGCCTCCCCAGACCGCCTGGATATCTCCCGATTCCAGCTCCGGAAGCGGATAATCGTCGAAAAAGACGCAGTCGAACTGGTCCAGCGTCGGCAATTGCTGCTGCCATGTGCCGGCTACGATTTCCACTCCTTTGTGGCCCACTGCAAACTGTCGGCCGCGTTGCAGCGTCTCCTGATCGCACTCAATGATGGTGTGTCGCTTCGGGCGGAACGTCTGGATGTGAGACGCTGAATAAGCTAGACCGAAGCCGATCTCCAGGACATGGTCC
>AWVW02034253.1:0-11449 GCA_000500225.2 Phytophthora pinifolia
TACTTGGCATGAAGAATTCGATGAAGATCTTCTCATGATGAAAAGTTCAAATCAGGGATTACCCCTGATTTGACAACGTACAGTGCGAATCGCACTAATAATCGCACTGGGCGATTATTGGCCAATCGCCATTGCTTGATCCGTCATGGAGCACACTTCCACGTCCGACCCGCTCGCGGAGCTCGAGGCCGAGTACGCGGCTGTGGTGGCGCAGAGCACCCGGCCCGTAGACGCGTCTGCAACTGCTCCACCCACAGGAGGCGCGGAATCCGCTGGCAGTGACAGTGAGGACGAGGAGAGCGCGGCGGTCGGAGGCTTCGAGAGCTACGCACTGCTGCCGTCGTCTCCGTACCACAGCGACGCAGATACATCCGAGACGGGCGCCG
Source organism: Phytophthora pinifolia (assembly GCA_000500225.2). Lineage (NCBI taxonomy): Eukaryota > Oomycota > Peronosporomycetes > Peronosporales > Peronosporaceae > Phytophthora > Phytophthora pinifolia. Next base: position 387 of record AWVW02034253.1, read on the forward strand.
ACTTCGAGGACAATGCAGAGAGTGAAGATGACACTGCAGAAAGATCTCCTCAAAATGTGGTGAAGGCCAAAGAAACACCCTCCGACAAGCAGCAGCAGGACGCGGGGCTGCTGGAGGATAAGCGGCGGACCATCATGGAGAGCATGCAGCAGGTGAAGTTGCGCCCGCCGCCGTGGGCCAAAGCGTCCAACTTGACCGACGATGAACTGGTCAACTTGGTGCAGAAGCAACTCGGGCTAAAGAACATCTCGACGTAACACAAAGGGAAGAGAGGGAAACCATTTATGCCTGTCTGGCACGGTATTTTTGCCTGAATTGTAGGAGCTGGGGACTCGTGCTACTTGCGTAGCAGCACGGCGCTGGTCACTGCAGCGGCGCCGACGGCTGTGGCCAAGTAACGCAATGCCGACTCGGTGGGCACCCAGAAGCTGGGCTGGAAGAGCGGACAGCCGCGTTCCTCGGCAGCAGTCGAGTTTTCCTTGCGGTAAGGCAGCGGCTCGCCCGTGATGGCATCGATGAGCGTCTCCTCCGCCGGTAGCACGCGCGTGCCACCGCCCACACGAGACACGTACAACATCTTGACGCTGTCAGGGATATGCGGCAGCTGGAACGCCTTGCCGTCGTCGGACTCTGCCTGCATCCGGGAGAGCAGTGCCTCCGATGGCGTTCGATCAACCAGCATCGACGACTTGATGTTCATCTCGGACGACGTCGGGAAACAGTGGTGCACGAGCGACACCACCTCCTGCACGTGCTTCTCCTCAACAAAAAGCACCGCGTTCGGGCCGGCGTCGAAGGTGTATGCAGCTTGTATGCGGCCGGCCTGCTCGTTGTAGCGGTGCACGAGGCGGATGATCTGGCGAGACACGTCGTTGAGGTAGAAGATCGGCGGCGTCGTGTCGAGGCATGTGGCGTGGAACTGGTTGCTGTCCTGCATGGTGAGCGTGCCGAAGGCCTCGAAGTCTCTAGCAAGGATGGCCCTCTCCATGGTCTTCATCCGCTCGGGCACCAAGTCCTTGGCGCGGTAGGCCAGCAGCGGGCTGGTGGCCTTGGTCGTCTGCATGCCGGTCGTGCTGCTCGTGTCCTTCTGCGCATCGTTCACCACGCACACCACGGCGCACAGACCGGGCCAATACAGCTCGTCAGCGACCTGCACGGCGATGGAGTCGTGTCCATCGGGCCGCTCTCCCTTCTGCCAGGCGACGAAGCCTCCGTCCAGACTCCTACAGGCCGAGCCGGAGCCCTGGCGCGCGATGGCTGACAGCTGGCCTGGAAACTCCTCGTCGGCCTTGCAGATTCCGTAGAACTCGGCAAGCGCGGCCACAAGGCACGCGTAGCCTGCGGCGGAGGACGCGAGCCCGGCCGCCGTCGGGAACGAGTTGATGGACACGATGTGAAGGTGCTGCGCCTTTTCCTCCTGCTCGCCGCGAACACGGCGCGCCAGCTGCTGCAACTCACACAGTACCGTGTCCACGCGCTTGTTGATGGGCTGCTCCTGGCCGTTGAGCCACAGCCGCGTGCGCTGCAAGGCCTCCGAGCTAGCCACGGATGTCTTGGTGCACAGCTGGTCCTGGTGGAGCGTCACGCTCACGCTCGAGTTGAGCGGCGTGTTGAGCGCCACGTCATCCTTTCCCCAGTACTTGATGACCGCGATGTTAGTCGGCGCCGAGCACGTCACCACCTTCATCCTGGCAAGAGCAGATACGTTTGTGGGATGAGAGGTCCAGTCTCCAGTAAAATCAATTTTGCTCGATCACGCGGATTGGACAACTTTGAAAGATATTTTCGAAGTCGCCAGTTGATTGGCGTACATTAAAACTCATTTTGTCAACTTCAGACCAGTTCTCCACCATTACACCACAACAGACCGAATCACCGACATGGGCGTCATATCTGTGGGCGCGTCGCTGGGCGTGCGCGAGGCCCGCGCACCCGCGCCCTCCGCCATTGCTTCTGCTGCGAGCTCCTCTGCTCGCCGCTCGTCCGCCGCTTCGGGCGCGTCCTCCTCGGCCGCTCCCAACCGTAAAAAGTCGTCTCGCAAGCGTCCGGCTGGTGCCTCCGCCAAGAAGCGCGCAGCCAGCGCCATCGCGCCGACATCAACAGCTCGTCGAAGCCCCAGCCCGATCTCCGCCACACGTGATGTGCCGACTCCTCCGAAGGTGATGACCGTGACGCCGTCTGTGTCCATGGTCATCAACGGCAAGAAGCCCATTGCGCGCATGGTGCACGTGCGTACCACGATGGACCCGGTGCAGTTGGCACCGCACGTGATCGGTGTAAACGGCGGCAAACTCAACGCCATCATGTCGCGCGCGCGCTGCAGCATTAGCTACCGCAAGACGCAGAGCGGCGACGAGAATAAGGAGGACGCCTTCTCCATGGCCTTTATGATCGCTGCCAGCACGGCCAAGAGGGTGGATGACGGCGTACAGTTACTACAAGCGGTGGTGGAGAGCACGGAACAACAGATCAGGAAGTACCAAAGCAACGGGGGGAACGCCGAGCAGGTTGAGCTAGAGGGACAGGAACAGGAGATGCAGACGGAGCAGATGGTGATTGATGTGGCTGCACACGCCGAGCTACAGCAGCACAACGATGCAGAGCGGAATTCAGAGGAACGGCAGGCTCAGACGAGGATACAGGAACAGATCGAGGTTCAGGAGGTGCCCATGCAACAAGTCAGCCAAAACACAGCAGCGACAGGCAGAAGCCGGAGTCGAAGCACACCTCGGGAGGAAACGCCTCAACAGACCCGCCATGCCAAGCGTGAGTGGCTTAGCAAAACCTGATGATCTCTACGTTCTGTCTAACACGTTGATGTCCGGCTAGGCCATCGTGAAGGAGGTGCTACAGGTGAGGCGTCAAAACGCGGGAGAAGTAATGAGCCCCGTGAAGATCAAGCGTATCGAGTCGAGCGTTATCCTGGTAGGAATACTGAAGAAGAGCTCAAAGAAGACCGGCAAGCTGCCGAAGCTGACGCGGTAGCGAGGGCGGAAGAAGAGCGCCGTCTGCGCGATGAGAGGGAAGCGTTCCGGATACGACTGGCGCGAACGGTAGCGATTTCTCAGCGCCTGGAATCCGAGGCCACACGTGCTCGCGCTCAAGAAATCCTGGAGCGGGACAAGTTTCTGCGCTTGCGTCGCAAGTTTGAGGAGATGGAGCATCGCAAAAAAGTTGCAGAGCTCGTGGTCGTGAAGCAGTGCAGCGCAATGGCGTCGTCGTTGCAGACGTCGGCTCCAAGCAAGAAAAAGCATCGTCTACTGGAAATCGAGCAGCTTAGCGTGGCCCATGATGCATGCCCCCCAGCGACTAGCCGTGTACTTGCCCCCAACTTGCGAGTGCGTAAATTGACGACAAAGCGCGCAGATGGAGGAAGATCGGGGTTAACCAGACTTCAACGGCTAACAAGAGATTTGGCGGATGACGACGACCTAAAGCGTTTGGTGAAGAAGGTGCAAGCGTTTGGAGAAATGATCACTTCTGGCTCAGTAGACGGGGAGGCCCCGCACGTGGAACGCGACGAAGCTACGGATGAAGCTGCTTTGGATACTTCCGATACAGTTGATTTCCCTAGTGAGTACGCAGATGCCGGTATGGTCATGCCAGACACTGACCGCACAATTGCGGATCCAGCCGCGGAAGTTCTGGTGGAGAATAATGGCGACGAAGAGGAGAAAACCAGTCCTCGACGCGAGTCGTTCCGCTCTACGTGGGAGATCCCTGGTCTTACCCGCGACCTCAATTTGATCCAGGATTATTCTTCGGAGACCGACTGCAAGTTGCTGCGCTTCCTGGCAGGCGAGCGTCAGTACTTTTACCTTGAGCTGCTGACGACTAGCAGCTCGTCGTGTTCACGCGGTCTGGAGAGATGGCTTCTCACAGCTCACGATCTCCAGATTCTGCACCGATATATTCTTAAGCATGCTGGCTTTGGGAAAGAACTTGTGCTGTCTGCCGACCGATTGCGTGCTCTGGGCAACCTGGTGCCACCGCTCCCGTCTTCGTCCGGAACCGAGACGCCGCTACTAGGCGAGTTGGGCGTTTTTGAGTCGTCACGGCACAAAGAGTGGAGCGAATTGCAGGATAAAACCGTCACGTTACACTCGCTGGCTTTGGTGGCTCATCTGCTGGGGAAGCACTACCTCGCAAGACAAGCGATCGGAAGTCATCACGACGCAAGTGCCAGCCACGAAGACCTCTTGAAGGAGGGTACGCTGCAGTCCGATCTGTTCACGTACATCCTGCGCCCGATCCGATCCTCCGCAATCGAGTCGAGCCTGTTTGACTTGTTGCCAATTTCGCTGGTGCGTGAAACCATCGAGCAATGCCCCGAGGTGGTGAATCACGTGCTGCAGTGGAAAGGCAAGGACGACGTCCCCGAATACCTGCGGGAAATGGATCCTAGCGAAGGCGGCACGGCTGCTGCAGTCGGAGTGGGCCAGCGGCATCCCAGCAGTAGCTACTTTCTGCGGCACCTACTGGTTCGACTTACCGCGTACATGAGAGACCTGGATGCGGTTGTGAAAGGATTAGTAGCTACTCTAAAGGAGAAGCGGCCTGAGCATCACAACGACAAGGTACATCACGTGGGGCTACGTCGACAGCGCATCGTCGAGCACGTGAATCGTTTCAAGTCTGTGACGACCCACGTGATCGTGGACAACACCAAGCTGCAGCTGCACAAGTGGTGGATTCTCTTCGCCGAGAACTCGTGCGCGTGGTTCGATCCGGAAGACGTGGACGAGTTGGACGATAGATCGTACGACAAGTTCACGTGTTTGCAGGACGCTTTGTACATTTGGCACAACCAGGCTCTGCTCTACAGTACCAAGGATGACTTTGTGGACCCTGAGCGGCTTGACGAGCCCATGGCTGATACTGCAGAAGTCGACTTGAGTGATACCGGGTACAATACGCGTGCTCGCTCGTCTGGAGTCCCCAGCTACAGCGCTGCGTCGAGGGATGACAACCGCGCACCCGTGCCACGTGAGGAGGATGCGACAGCGCTACTGCGGTTGACACCTGCGAGCATGCGCGACGAGGTCCAGAGTCCGTTCACGCGGGAGGAGGCGAAGAAGAGCCTCATGACGCCGCTGAAGGTGGAGAAAGCGCGTTCCTTGCTGGAGGAATCGCTGGCAAGCACTCGAGACTTGATGAACGAGTTGGGACACGCGGGGCCGTGGCGAGCGCACGTGAAGCATTCCAACACTCTCAAGCGCGAACTGGCCAAGCAAGTTGCAATCCAGAAGAAACTAGTGAGGCATCAGTGGGCGCGGTACTACACCAAGTATCAAGACTTTGCCGAGCCAGCAGAGCATCAAGCCAGCTCGGATGACGACGCCGAAGCCCGCGACGTTGAACCTCAAGGTGGCTCCTCTTCCAACAGTGGCGGCGACGCGACTTCGATGGCGATCGACTGGACTGGCGTGTTTGATCCGGAAAAGGACGCCCCGGACGTCATTGAGATGAAGAAGCTTCGGCATGAGATGACGCTGGCGAAGGACCAACTGGTGCGTGAGATGAGCGGCAAGGGAGCGAGTTGTCCTTCACTAAAGGCCGACCAGAAGGCGCTCGTCGACGAGTGCAAAGGACTGGCCGCCTCTTGCATGCAAGCGCTGGGGAAATTCCTGGGAGTGGAGGAAGCGGAGGCTGCGTCGGCAGCAGTACCGAAACCAGTGCCCGTTTCAGTACCAGCGCCAAAGCAAACTCGAGCCGCGACAAGAGCTTCCCGAGCTGACAAGTCCGACGCCGCGGCTGCCAAAGCAGCCAAAGGCAAGAGGAAATCGTCCGACCGACGGCGCTCTCATTCCTCGAAGAAAGCGAGCTCACACGCGTCACGAAGCAGTCCCGGGAGCCGAAGTCGGCGCAGCGAGTCTATCCGCGTGGCGAAGGCGCTGGCAGCTTCCGAGGTTGGTCTCTTGCTGCCTCTTGTGCGGTCGGCAGGAGCCAAGACGTCACCATCCAGAGCCATGGCGTTGCGTAGCGGTGGCAGCAGTCGAAGCCAGCGCATCGAAGGTTGGCGCATGGGATGTTCCGGATGCCGCGATCTACGACGCCGTTGCACGGGCTGCTCGGGCTGCTGCCTTCATTGCGTGTGTGTGAGCTGTGGCTGCCGCATGTGCTGTTCGTCTCGCCTTTCGGCGGTGCAGAAGTCGATGGCGCATATGCTGGATGTCATCGAGGCCAAGGAAGCGTGCAAGTGGATGGGCAATGCGTCCGCTGGCAACGAGGGACGTCACTGCGGCATGCTCTCCTTCTGTAAGCACTGCCATTGCTGCGAAGACCACTGCCCGTGCTTGTTGACAGGCTCAGTTGGTACGGCGCACGCGGCCCATGGAGCGAACTCCGCCACTCCCAGCGCTAGTTCGACTGCTTTCATCGCGTCACTCAATGCGTCTCTGAGAGGGACAGCCCCTCCACCGGCGCTAGCTCGACGAGAGCGAGAGCGGCGCTTCAAGATCAACCCCGTCGCAGCTCAGCGCCGTGGCCCGAATACATCGACGGCAGGCGTCGACGAGGAAGACGATGGCCTACCGTCAAGTGCCGCTCACGGAGACACGAATCGCGGGCCGCCTCCGATGTTTCAAGCGCGTCAACCACACGGAGCTCACGGTCCGCTGCCGACGTTCGACTACGGCATCGAAGGAGCTTTCGGTCTTGGTCCGATGGATCAACGCGGCCAGTGTCGTACGTGGCGCCCTGCACCGTCCGACAAGAACGAGCAAGAAGACCTCTTCCGTGCCGCGCGCGTGCGGATGAAGCTGGTGCGCTCCACGTTCGTCAAGAGCATGGGCTTAACCGCAGGCGCGGGCTGCTTGGACGGCGAGCACTTGTGGCAGCCCGAGCGGATCCGCATGATGTGGGAGCGTCGCGACTTCCACGGCGTCTTGGGCCTGCCGCGCGATGCCTCGATCCAGCAGATCAAGCGCCAGTACCGCAAGCTCGCGCTGAAGCTGCACCCGGACAAAGCATCGGACACTTCGGCGTCGCTCGAGTCGACCGTCGCCCAAGCTGGCAGAAACGTCGGCAGCGGCCAACGCGTCGACGCCTTCGTGGCGGCGACGCACTCGTACAAGATCCTGCTGGGGGACGTCGAGGCGATGAATGGGCTCGGGTAGATGAAGAGGCATGGGGCGTTTCGGGCGGTGCCTTGTCATTCCAGCTTTAAGCGAGACGGACGCCGGGCAAGAAGCGACGACATGGACGTGAACCGCATCTTCTCGGCGGAGCAGATCGCAGTGCCCCCTGACCTTCCACACGTGCTGAAGGACTGGACGAAGGCCGTGATCCGCGAGAACGCGACCGACTTGCTGGCGTTCTCGCAGCAGTGGTTTCAGGACAAGGCGGCGCAGGCGTCGCAGCGCAAGGCCGCGGAGAACCAGATCCGCCGCATGCGGCAGCTCTTCGAGAGCTACGACGTGGATGGCCAAGGCCGCATGGAGGCCAAGGACCTGGGCAAGTTCCTCGGCGAAGACCTCGGCATGGACGGGTACGAGGACGGCAGCCCGGCCGAGCTGCTGGAAGACCTCGTGCTGGAACTGGACCCCGAGAACACGGGGTTCATCGAGCTGCACGACATCATCCAGTGGTATCAGCAGCGGTAGAGCGACAGCGTTGGAGCGATGGAGCGATACAAGTAGATAGGAACTCGACATACTGCTGACAAAATGTACTGTTCCCACGAGCTGTTGAGCTGCTCCCGCTGCACGTACGCCCAGGGCACGACGGGCACGGTTTCTCACTTGTTGACACGTTTATTTCTCTGCTGTTTCTGGCCGCGCTCCGCTCGTGGCCCGCACTGCTGCCGTCTTCTCTAAGTCGCTCTGCTCCGGCGGTAGTTGCGTCTCACGAGTCGCAAACCTTAGCTAGAGGGCGTGTCCGCGACCGACGTGGCCGCCGCGGACTTGGAATCGTTCTGCCAGATGCGGATCGTGCCGTCCTCGGACCCCGTCGCGAACGAGTCGCCCGAGGGCGAGTAGCGCAGACATCTCACGGGGCCGTGGTGGCCCTTGTGCGTCTCCAGCAGCTCGCCCGACTCGTAGTCGAACACGCGCACCCACGTGTCCGAGCCGCCGGCCACGAACTTGCTCTCCTTCGGATGCAGTGACGCACCGCCCTCTTCGGAGAACGAAATGGGCATGGAGAACGAATGCAGCAGCGCAAAGTCCTTGTCCACATCGAAGAAATACACCTAGAAACACCAAAACCCGCCAAAAACGATCAGCATCTTCCAGCTCACCCCGTTTACTGAGCAACGTACCGTCTTGCCGGCGGCGACGGTGAGCACGTGGCCGTCCCTGGAAGCCTCCATGTCCATCACATCAGCGTCCACCTTGAACTGCTTGATCTGCGAGAAGTTATCGAGGTTCCAGGCCGTTAGAGTGCCGTCCACCTCGCCTGTGACGGCCAGACGGTCGCTGAGCACGACCACCTTCCGGATCTGCTGGGACGTCTGCATCTCGGCCAAAGCCGGCGGCGGCATGATCACGATGCCCGTGCGGCCCTCGGCCTTGTAGCCCTGCAGCTGCTCTTTCACCCCCAGGACGTCAAATACGCGCAGCAGCTTCTCGTGGCCAGCTGTGAGCAGCCGCGCGCCGTCCTTCGTGAAGGCCACGCTCTTGACCACGTGCTTGTGCTCCAGTGTGGTGACCACATCGCCCGTCAGTGCGTCCCAGATCTTGACGCTGAAGTCTGCGCTTCCAGTAGCTGCAAATTCTGCCTCTGGATCGAGCTTGGCGCTCCATACGGCGCCCTTGTGGCCCTCGAACGTGCCGATCCAGTCGCCTGTTGAGCCTTGCCGAAGCATGGGAAGCTTGTCATGGCAAGCGGAGATGAGCAGGTTGCTGCGGCTGTATTGCAGCTCCGTCAGGGGGCGTGAGTGGCCCGGACACACGATCGGGATCTGGCGCAGCGCCGCGGGCGAGGGAGGAGACGCCATCGATGCAGGTGGAGGGGGTTGGAGCTACTGATGTACTGGGAAGATCACAAACCAAGGTTGTGTGGGAACACCAAATTGCAAAAACGGACGGATGGTGGTGTGACTGACACCAAGAAGGCGATTGTTGTCGTCAGTTTCTCTCACACAAGCGGTGCTGGAGACGACATTCTGGTCGTTACGAATTACATGTATAGCCCAAATCAGCACTGGGAACGAGCATTGCCCTCGTGACACGATGAGTTTCAGGTGAAGAAGCACTGCAGGTAGTCTGCTGGTATCGAAGTTTCAATTGGGTTACAAAACGGCCAAATTTGACCCTACGCAAAGTTACGATAAACGCTATACTATTTCTCGGCTGAAACACACTCAGTTTACTTTTAAGTTTAAAAAAAGAAATATACATGGGCCGGCAGATCTGTCACAGTCAACTGCAAGCCTCGACGGCGCGTGGGGCAGCAAGAATCGTGATCTTCTTGAGATCCTCTGGGGCGCTCACATGTCATTTCCAGAGGAGCGGCTTTGCAGTATGCTGCGCGGGAAACCCTACAAGCTCATTAGGGCCTGGTGCGCCATCACGTCCTCTTCTGTGAATCGGGCGAAGGGATCGATCCGCAACAGCCCTACCAGCAAGTCCATCGTCGCGGGCGACACCAGATCGCTCATGAGCCACGTCTCGATAATTCGCTCGACACCAAACTCCTTCAAGGCAACAAAAGCCTCCTCTTTTTCCGACGCAAGTGGTGTGAGCGGCGAGCCCGTCAACATGACAAATAGGATGATACCCAGCGACCACATATCGGCAGCGCGCGGGTTGTAGGCATCTCCTGCGACCACCTCGGGTGCCATGTAGTAGTCCTTGCCTACGCGCTCGCGACAGGTTTGGTCGGTGTCGGTGCTCAGACCGAAGTCGCAGAGCTTCGGTGTCCCGAAGGCTCCAAAACCGCCGCCATTGTTATGACCCAGCAATACGTTCTCGAGGGACAGATCGCGGTGGGCAATCCCATTGGCATGCAGGAAGCGCACCCCGCGAGCGATTTGCTTAAAGAGAGGCAGCGCCTGCACTTCGGCAAGGCGGTTGTGCGGCTCCCGCTCCAGCGTCGTACACAAGTCCCCACCACCGCAGTACTCCATGACCGCATACCAGCAATCTTCCTGCGTGAATTGCTGCTGGGCTTGCACGACATTCTCGTGAGGCCCAAGCTCACGCAGCTTGTTGAGCATGTGGCTTTCTTCCCAGGGATTGTCCAGCTGGAGCTTCCGGGCAAGCGCTTGCCTGGCGAAGTCGAGGCGGACTTGCTTGACAACGACAAGCTGGTTGTCATTCAGCAGGTCGTGGCAGAGCCAAATGTCTCCGAGCAGTGTGGCCTGCAGTCGGGCTTGGACATCGAACTGCCCGAGAAGCATGGATTCGTGTGGGATGAGCTCAGAGGTCGTGATCGCACGTCGGCTTGCGTCCTATCTTGCAAATGTTGAAGTGGACTCAGCCTGGTCTTGCGGTGTAGACACCGCGCCATAAGCTTAGGATTCTCACGCACGTAACGGTGATGAGAGGTCGTTGAGGCACCACACCATGCAGACCGACACACGAAGTGTACTCGCATTTGCTCTGTTCAGGCAAAGGACCCGTTGTCGTCCCTGAGGAGTCCGTCGGGCTTGGCGAGGCCGATTAGATACTTGAGCCCTATCGCCCATGCTGCCCATGAATACCCCCCCCGAGTGGATATGGATCACAACTTGTGATTCATGTGATTCACAAGGCGAAGCGTATCCTATGGATTGGGTGGGTGACTGTCGGGAAGAAATCTCACGCAATCCAGATTACTTGCAGCTTCAAACGGGTAAAAGTGATCCATCACCACCATGTTGTCTTCAAAATGACTTCCAATGAGCACATAGCTACGTCGCCCTCGTCATCATTCATCCGAGATTATTGTGAGTTTCGTTCAAAATTTCCGGGATCGATTCATTCAATCGATCCGGTCAAATCGACCCTCCAATCGATCCACCTGTGTTGTCGGGTACAATATCACTTCAAAGGAGGTAAACCTGCATTATCCGATAGGTATCACGATTCGAGAGGTTTTGACGGAGAGGAAAGCACAAGCCCGAGCGATCAGGAAGCTAT
>KV730740.1:0-15278 GCA_000500225.2 Phytophthora pinifolia
GGGAGGCAAAGCCATCCTGCTGTGAAGATGGAGGCACAACCGTTACTTTCTAAACGACAAATTGAAGTTGTCAGCCAATTACAGGCCCCAAACTATTTGGGTAGATGTCCTTGCAGGCAAGAGTGTTTGGCTACGTCCGGCGTCTACTGACACTACTTGCAGCTTGGAGGGGAGTATGGAATGTCGTGTTATGGCCTCCAAGACTAAAACGTCGCCAAAAAAGCGTGATCCGACAGCAAACTTTGTGCACCGGAACGAAGTGGCATAAAAAACAGCGAACAACATGATGGAGAACGCGCAGAGAGGAAGAGGAAGGCAGCTTTGTTGCTGCAGCGTCAAGTTCAGGTATGGCTTTTGCGACGTCAGAAAACGATGCGGCTCGGTGAAGTAAGTTGTCACACAAATGACAAGTGTTGTGGCGAGAGGCGTTTGACACGAGGCGATCCTGGATTTTCCCAGACTGGCTGAACCGCTCTGATGATTGGTTGACAGTGGAGACAAATGCGACAGTCTTTCGGATCGCTGCGAGTGTGCCATGTGGAGCGCACATGGATTGAAACTCGACAGTGCTCTCGTTGCAGCACGTATAGGTTTCGACATTCCCGGACGACGTCGATCCCGGATGGCATATCCCGGACGACGATTATCCCGAACGGGATTTCCCGGACGGAGTTAAGTTCCTGACAGTGGGTGAGGCCCTGGTTCCGTACAAGTGCTCCCGATGAACCATGCCGGTAGAGCCACCCGCCTTGACGTGTTGTACAGCGTGTACAAGCCCGACCAAGTTCCCCAAGTTGCGCCAAGATGGCACACATACACATACATCCCGGACGTGAAACCTCGGACGTGAGATCCCGGACGGGATCTCCGTCCGGGATGACACAATCCCGGATAGCAGGATCCAAATATACTAGAGCCAAGTCAAATCGACCGTCCAAGATCTGTCAAGATTCCATGGAAAGTTCTTCGAACTTCCATGAAGGACTATCGACCCATCAACTCTCACTAAGAGTTTGTATGCAGCGTGTGACACAGAACGTCACTGACAAGCCGGCCATACAAAAATCAAGATAACTCAGGTGCGCGTGTCCCTAGCAGACCCGTGTACCCACATCAGATAGCAAACAAATAGCAAACATAAAACCAAACAGAGTTCGTTTTCCCGTCCGCTGCGCAAGTCCCCCGGCAAAGACCGCAAGAGCGACGCGCGCGTGAAGGCCTCTTGGCATTACGTCCAAGCGAGGAACTCCACCTGCATTCAAGCTGAGTCAGGGTTCTCCCTGTTTCGTGTTCTAGTTGCGGCTGTACTTCCATTATGGGTCCCGCATTTCATTTTACTTATCTTTTGGGTTGGTTTGAGTAGCCACAACCTGGAAGATCGAGTGAGAGTGCTATTGTGTGGTAGGATTGTACGTTGTTCGAACTTTTCCCTCATTCTTTGGGGGTGGTGCGTGTGAGAAGGATCGTCCGGGATTGACCAGTATCCCGGAAGTGCGATCCAAGTAAGACTGGTGTTAAGACCCACCATCCGAGGGTCTATAAGAATAAGCGACGGCTGTGTGTGGATATAGCTCTGTACTGTATTTGGTTATCTGGGTTGTGGAGGCTACGTCTAGGTTGGTCACGTCCAGACTCCCAATCAAGACCGAAACTCGAACGACAACTCGTTCTCGGTGCATATCCAGAACCCGAAGGTAAACGGGCCAACAGGGGTTGACACAAGGGACACACACCAATCTCGGTTGGGACTTCCCGTCTGGGATTTCCCGTCCGAGAGTTGTCCATCCCGGAAGTAAGTTCTTGAACGCAAACTTCCGCCCGGACTTTGCACGTGCCGCTATACACCTGGGCGACCGAAAGGCGTTCACCCGCCTCGCCACAGTGCCCGGATTTGAGTTCCTGGATTTCATCGAGAGTTGTTTGTATTTGTTAAGGTCTAGAAGTGAGTTGTACTAACCTCCTAACAGAAGTTTCTATGACTGCTGCTGGAAGAGGAGGAGACACGCGAGAAGGAGGACGCGGCCAGGCGACGCGGGTATCGCGTCGGAACCAAGGGCTGATGTGTCAAGGAACAGTTCGACAGACTCGTCGTTCGGGAATAGCGCAGCGTCACACATGCCATTTGCCGGTCACGGCCAGATGGTGATGTCCGCACGAGCCCCGACTGGAGTGTCGGCTGGGACTGGGGCGATGGGTTTCCATGTTACGCGTCAGTTCATCCCCGGACTAAACGTTAAGGCCATCCAAGATGACACCATTATGGCAGAGTCTGTGGTTAGTACCAAGACGCGCACGTCGAGACGATCTCGAAGCCACTCAGATTGGTGTTCGTCGTCTGAGTCTGACCCAAGTGATGATGGACACCGCCGGAGTCGCAGGTCCCATGGTCGAAGACGAACATCCAAGCGTGACTCGAGAGGCCGGCCCCCATCGCATCGCTCAGACCAATCGCGACGCTTATATCGTTCTGACAGATCTAGACGATCGAGTATCTCGGCCAGGTCCGGGCCAGCCGAGGTCGCTGTGAATGCCTTGCATCAAGTCCAGAAGCTGAACGATATGGTCCAGAAGTTGGATGAGAAGATTTCGACGCCAGGGACTGTCGTCCCAGACGCTGAAGTTTTGCAGATGTTCAAAGACGCTGCGCAAGGAGTTCGTGAGTCGGAGCAACGGGCTCAGGATGCCGAGCGACGCCTGTACGAGGCCTCAGTCCAAGCTGCGCAGGTGAAGCAAGCTGTCCAGACGACTCAAGCTAATCGAACCCGGTTTCATTTGTCTTGCCTTGTTGCGCTGACACATTTCACAAGTGTTCACATAGCGCTGGATGTACTTCATCATCTTTGGCCAATAGTACTTTTCTCGTACTGCGACATATGTATTGTAATACCCTGGGTGGCTTGTATCGTGGCTCTCACAATATACTCGATTCTTCAGATCTTCGTCATCTGGAATGTATAGTCTAGTACCCTCATCTTCGCGCGTCTGATAACACAGCACGCCATTGAATGCGGAACCTTGTCTCCTTGCTTAAGCTTCTTGACAAGTCCCTGTGAATCCTTGTTCCACTAGTACATCTTCGCTGTGGATTGTGCCACGGTCATGTTGTTCTCGACCATGGCTGCCACAATTTCACTGTTTAAGTCGTCGAGGAGTTCCTTCAAGCTCACTTGTACAACCTTGTGCTCGAACTCCGGGTTTCTCGACATCGCATCTGCGACTAAATTTGTCTCCCCTGGTATCCACTTAAACAAAGGCTGAAACCCCGCAAGCTCGTTGAACCATCGCGCAATGCGTCGATTCGATGTCTTCTGCGTGAGAATCATCTCAATAATGTTCTGATAATGATGAAACTGTGACAAGTTTGGCCACATTTCTCCAGATTGTACTCAGCCAAAACGTACTGAAGCGAATCGGTACATGACGGGTGCGTTGTACGCAATCCTAGAGGCTGAGGCTCGAGCGGTCAAGACGGAAGACCAAGAGAGGCCCGTCACGATATTCATTAACAACGGCAGTAGCCTGAACGGCGTAACTGAGGAGTTGGTGAAGAAGCTTGACATAATGCAAGTTGATCTTGGATACGATCGAATAGTGCATCGTCCACGCAAGACTGTAGAGATGTCGCTGCAGTTGCCAGGGTTTCCGTTGACGACGGGAAGATGCCTGTTTGCCTGTTCCTGAAGGAAAGGACGTCATGTTGGACATGATGTGGCTGCGAGAGCTACCCCGATATAGACTGGAGTACCGGACATATAGCACCTCGGATCAAGGAGGATAACACGCAGACTGTGAAGATACGACTGCCGAAGACTCGTGGGTTGCAGGACAGCACCGCGCCAGAATTGCGCAGAGCCGCGAGATCAGTTACTATCGGCAGCATGGCCACCACGGCCAACATGGCTCATTTCTTCTCAGCAGTTCATGAGAATGTTGCGTCACGACAAGGACATTGGAGCTGTCTTTGTCATCAATCCGCATGATTACGAGAAGGCCGAGCGCTTGAAGAATCAAGGATACGGGAAGCTATTCAGGACAATCCGACGTATGAGACGCTACGCAAGTATGCGGATATAATTTTTCGCACGGAACTTCCTAGCGAGACACCTCCAGTACGGGAACCGAGGAACGAGGGAGCCGGCGTTGCGATGCAAGTCGACGCGAGGCGAGAAGTCCGGCAGCGGCCCCTGTTGTGGAGGCCACTTGGTTGTTCGGTAGTAAAATGAAAAGTGTATTGAAGTGAGGAAGGCTCATTCGGTTGCTGGGCTAGCTGTCGCCAACGGACGGCTCACAGCCCTCTACCAACTATCCAGTAGCATGTATCCTATAGCCTCTTCTGCTTTGGCTATCTACCAATGCTTTTCCTACAAACGTCCCGCGTCGCTTTGTTTACTTGATCCTTGATTCACTTGCTCGAGAACCTTCTCGATTTCCAGCCAATGAAACCTCCTCAATGTCCTGTCGGCGTTAACGGAACTGGTGTATTGCTCGACATCAATCATGACGTGGGTACGCATATAAAAAAAGGCTGGCGATACCGCACATGTGGCCAAACAGGGTTAGGGGGAAATAAATATGCCCATTGCCCATGAATCGGTGAAACATGGGAATAAATGACGAATAAATGACATCATCGTCGTAATCCATGTTTTGACATGTGGGGAACCTGTACAAACATGTTGACAGGACGAGCTGAAAATTCAAGACTGGTTGACATATCGAAATGTCGGAAGAATATAACCTTGCCTAGATCATATCTTCATGACTTGAACGGCAGTCGACACAAGTCAAAAACATGGTTAAACCTGGGAGCACATGCACCTGGGCATGTTTCGAGTCAAAACATGGAAACATGGGGAAACATGGCTATATGCAACTCAAACCATATATTGAGGCACTTAGCGAAACTCAAACTTAGCTCACTGCTCTTTGTTCTTGTTGTTGTTGCTAAAATTCACCACCGTCTGCAAAACATCCCAACGTCGACGCAGCAGACCATCCTTGGTGTAGTCGTTGCCCGCCTCCTTGTCAACCTGGCGCCAGAAGAACACGCAGACGAACAATCCGCAATTGTTACTGTCTTTCTGGATTGGGCTTTGAACCGAGACGATCTGATGCTGGCCGCATAGACCTCGCTTAATCAGCTCCTGTGCCAATGCCTCGAGTAAGTTGTAGTTCGCCCGCTTGTTCATGCTATCATAGCAGTAGATCGCCCGTTTCCTTTTGTCATTCACCAGGCACGTCCTAGTGGCTCGCATTGATGTTGAGAGGCATGAATTTTTAAAGTTTGACTGGTATTAATTAAAGAAATTGTAGGTATTTTTAGTGTCGAAAGTTCTTGATTTAAAAAGTATCTTTTATCGACCTTTTAATTATTAAAATTAAAAAAAAATGATCTGGTCTTCTGCTGCCGATGATACCAAACTCAGCGTTGCGAGGGAGATCCGCTTGTCATTGTTTTTAGACGGGACGGGAGAGACAAGACAACGCTTTCCCGCGTGCCGTTTCATTCTTCTGATCCGGATATTATGTAGGCGGACATTCAGTGTCTCGGAAACGGCCAAGACACCCCAATTATCTCGATGGTACTCCTCGAGATAATGCTTCCAGCTTTTGTGGTAGCGCTGGAGGTCGGCCACGAAAACAATTCGCTCAGCATAGTCTGATAACGCCCGCTTACGCGTAGACGAGATATTCCGCGACGCATTGGCACTTGCGGTGCTGTCGTCGCCACTTTCAGTCCACAAACTGTCGTCACTGTCAGAATTGTCCCCGTGCTGCGCAGAGTGATCTCTTTGTTCTTCCCTCGTCCATTGATGCAGAGCGGACTCCGCACCATCGTGTGAGTCGTAGACGGCCTGACGAGGAGGAGGAAAGTCAAACCGAGCAGGTTCAGCGTTGCTCATGACAGAGCAGTTTAATTTTGACACCCTCGTTCGTCTACAACTCTTCGTTTTGTAAACCGGTTTCTTACCGACTCTCCGGGATGTACTTATGTGTGAGGGCCCTCGGCAAGAGGGCCCTCGTTGGATTCTCCCGTCGGAGTGGTTCATCTCGCCCAGTATATTTTACTTTGTCTTGTTCAGCCTCACCCCCGGTTGACGTCTCGTCACGATCCAGCGCCAGCGTATCTTGAGCGGGGGGGGGTCGTGTTGCTGTCAGAGTCCTGGCAGGATGCCTCCATTGGATCGCCGTTGTCATCATCTCCGATGTTGCTACGCAGCCAGCTCTGCATCTTTTTCCTCCTCTCTCTCCATTGCACGCAGGATGGGCCCGGTCTTCTTTGTGAGAGCCATCTTCTTACTAGATAGTCGTGATAGAAAACATGGGTCACACATGGAGGAAGCACAGTTAGAAACCTGGCAGTACCACGCCCAAACATGCCATCCTGCACGTACACTTGCAGCAGCAGAGGCGTACACATGGGGCAGTGAGAAGCGGAAGAGGGCGCTGTTTGAAACACCTGCGCAAGTAAAACCACAGGCAGCATTAGGTGGCTGAAATCACAGCTCTTCATGCAGCGCCAAGCGTACCTCGCGATGCGGCTTAATTCAGCTTCTGGTTGCGATTTTGTGCTGCACTAGTGCGACGGCATGCATCGGTGGATGCGGAGCCTGAAACGTGGGAGTAGTTGTGTGGAGAGACGCTTTTGGCGACACGGGTCGCTCAAGCGAGAAGCCCCCCCCNAGTCCCGTGAACTCTGCCCAGCCCCGTGAGCTCTGCCCAGCCCGGCGCTCCTACGTCGTCCGCACACACGTCATCTGGCTCTCCATTAGCCCGGCGTTTCCCTCACGTCCTTCGGCACAGAGAAGGCTCCATGGTTGGCAGAAATGAGTGGCGTGAAAATATGCAAAAAAAAACTGCAAGATAACTTATAAATTACAAGCATGACCAAACATGTTCCAAAAACAGGTCTGCACATGGGCAAGGATACATGGTTGCACTTCACCGCTGTCGCATTGATTCAGCCCGTCACATACGCAGACTACGTGAAGAGCTGCATCAAGCTGCTGCGAGCGTGATTGAAGCGAGTTACAGACGACATGTGAAGCATAGAACGATTGGCAGCTATCTGCATGAGCTCGGGGGAATAGACTGCTGCGAATTGGATGAAAATAATGGATAAAAAATTACTGGTTGTGTCAATCGGAAGGGAAGAAGTTCACGCTCCGTAAAAACAAAAGCAAACAGCAGAAGACCAGAAGCGGAAACTAGTGTGTGAATGGCTGACGCACTGTGTGCGAGCCCAGCGTGAGAAAAAGGAACTAGCAACAGCTCGAGATTGTGAAAAGGCTCTCGGTCGGGTGAGACGCTGGATGCTGCGAAGGCGCCGTGAATCTCGAGCCATCGCTCGAGAGAAAGAGAGACGGCAACAAGTTCATCGAGACTACAGTGCATTAGCAATAGTTGCTTTCTTCTGAGTATACAAGCTTCGTCTCGAAGCACAGAAGATGATTCAGAAGCGGAGGAACACACGGAATGGTTTGGCGAAGCTTTATGGTTTTCGCGTTAAAGTCCTGCAAAGCTGTTGGCTCGCACAATTGCGCGGCTACAGCGAGTTTATCGGGGACATCTCGCTGCTCCGAGATATGCACGATTTGTTGCTAGCCGCTTGTACTGCAGCCGTGGCCATCTTGCACGAGTCCACTGCTCCAAACAACGACAACGTAAGCTTCAAGAGGCGAGAAACCGTCAGCGTCATGCAGCAGCTACTACAATTCAGTGGATCACGCGAGGACGCCTGACACGCCTGTGGTTAAGAGACGACCTCCTCAAACTACGTGAGAGGTTCAAGTGCGCAAATTGTGGAGTGATTGAGCCCAGTGATACTTACTGCAAGCTGCTGCTTCGCGAAAAGTGGCACCTTGGAAGGTCAGGATCGTTGCAGGAGAGCACAGTACGCATGGATATTGTCTCCACTTTGGCGGTGCCTTTGCCTACGATACTGACGCTTTCCCGTTCTCGATCGACGTCGCTTTCCAGCTCTTCGAGTGGGAACTTCGAGATCCTGGAGCCTTTGACGTCACTTCCTGTGCTTCTTTCGACGACTAATCGACCGGAGCAAAGGAGGCTTCACTCACCCGGGTAACCTTCAAGCTCCTCGGAGAAACTCCATCTCGTCCGTCAGCAAGCAAACGACTCGAACGTGCTGCAGCCCTTGCTGGCTTGCAGGCCAAGTACACGACATCACCACAGGCAAGCGTACTCGAAATGCATGTCAACCGAGGCTCACCACGGTAGATTTTTTTGTGGTCATATACGGAACGGATCAGAGTTTGGAACAGACAAACTCACTTTCGCTCTGATCAGAGATCATCGAGCGGCACGTTGGAAAGGTAAGCTGCAGTGTCCTACCGCGTCTAGTCAGTACCTCTACAAATAGTGCTTCTTCATCGTGACCCGATCCTGGACGTGGCAGCTCGCAGCCCATGAACGACATCTCGTGGGCGGCTGCTATCCCCAACTACGTCTTTATCGGCGTCGCTGAGTGCCTCGTGAATGTGACGTCTTACGATCTCGTGTACGCGTTGGTGCCCATGCCACTCAAGTCGGTAGCTCAGGCCATGATCCTGTTCATGATCTCCATGGGTAGCATCTTGACGTCGGTGCTCACGATCATGTTCTCCAAATCGCTAACGACAACCTCAACCTGGGCCATCTCGAGTTTATATGTTCTTCACCATGGGCGCTGTGAGTGCCGTCAACTTCGTCTTCTTCGTCATCACCATGCACAAGGTGATGACATGGGCATGTCAACCTCGCCCGTATTAGACACCGTGGGCAACGAAGCCGTCATTCTGGACGAGAAGCTGTCCGTGAGTTCACGCCGGGGCGTGGCGACAACCAAGCAAGATCATATTGTAGTTGAAGTGGAATGTACTCTATTATGATGCTACGTGAACTCACAAGATGAAGAAACGTAGCCTTCTGAGAAAAGTCTGCCTTGCTCAGGATGTGGCGACTTGGACGTGTTGCAGCTGTTGTCGTTCGTGTCCGTCGGGCACAGCATGAATTGCGCACATACCGTCAGCAGTGACAGCGTGCACGACGTCGCTCCGCACCCCGTGGAGGTCATCCACTTGGAGCCGGGAGCGATAGCTTCAATATACTGAGCACCAGCACCACCTTGACCGCCAGCACCACCTTGGGCAACAGTATCGCCATGCCCAACAGAGCCTCCTTGAACACCAGCGCCGCCATGAGCCCCAGCGCCACCATGAGCCCCAGCGCCATCTTGGGCAGCAGCGCCTCCATGAACACCAGCGCCGCCATGACCACCGCCGCCTTGACCACCAACGCCGCCATGAACACCAGCGCCGCCATGAACACCAGCGCCGCCTTGGTCAACAGCCCTGCCTTAGGCAGCGGCCTCGCGCAGCATCACCATCTTGGTCAGCAGCCCAAGGGCGCGTCATGTAGTGTCGGCATATTGTCGAATGAACATTTTCAGATCAAACTTCAGATCAAAACATATGCCTGTTCATCAACCTGATCAGTTCCGTATATGATCCATTGGGCGCCTTCCAAAACCCCCATAAAAAGTTTGGTCACTGGGGTTAGGGTGCATTAAAGGGTGTATTAAACTTCCCGATCAAACTGGAATTCTTTGGTCCGATCAAAAAGTCGTCGGACCAAACAATTATTTTGATCTTGTTTGGTGAGCTTTAATCACACCCTAAACTAGCAACCGGATAAAAGAATCTCTTCGTTTCACTATGCGTTCATACAACACCTCCAAGTGGAAAGTTTTTTTTTAATTGAAGTACGGCGATCTTCAAACGCTGCGCGCGCGAGTTTCGCGCCCAAATGCCTCTCTCTCATTCGAAGATCTGCGTGCTGGACCGCAAGCCCTCAAGCTCACTTTGCTTCGGACATATTTTCAAGGCGCGTCGCGCGCGTGTCTGTCAGCATCGGGCTACACTAACTCAATGTATGTGCTCTGTGCATGCTGTAGGCGCGTAAACCATCTCGCAGCGGCTCCTAGCGCCAAGATCTAAGGTGAAGACACTGTGTACTTGCTGCTGTATGTGGTCGTCGCTTACTTGTTGTGTCATTTCTTGTGTTCAGGCATCATGGTCTGGAGCAACAGATTCAAGAAGCGAGGGGTTTCCAGCGCTCATGGCGAGGAAGAGACGCTGCGTCCGGCAAAACGAGTGAAGCAATCGATCGGTGCTGACGGGCACTGCTCACATCTTCGTTCGGGTCCCGTGACGCGGCATCCCCTGATCATTGAGGCTGCAACTATGCAAGTCGACTCGCTGAGTCGCTTCGTGCTGGCATCACCATGCAGTCCAAGCCATTCATCGGTCATTCTGCTGTCATCTCAAGACTCTGATGCATCTTCTGACCCGTCCATCCTGGATGTGTGGTCTCAGCGAAGCTCGCAGCACAACTCCCCGTCCACCCCTCGCCCACCGGGCTTATCTCGTGCCCCAGTATCGCCAGCAGCAGCTCTACCGTCCACACCAGTGTCGACGTCTCTTGCAAGAGAGACGTGTTCGGCGTAGGTGCGCCGAGCAAAGAGTCCGATCGACAAGAACGAGTGGGCGCCCAGCCCTGTCCAGTCTCGCCACTCGATCTCACCGCCGCGAACCCCTCGTAATCGCACTCGACCTCGAACTCCGCCAGGGGAGATCCCGCTTTGGTTCGAAGAAGCCTTCGAGTCCGATGGGTACGACTCGGAGGCGCTGGAGTTGATCGCCGGTTTGCGGTCTCACCGGGAAATGAGCGATGCAGATGAAGACGTCGTGTCCGTCTCAGAACATCCAGTCTGCGGTTCGCCTCCTGCAAGTTCGGGAACGCCGTCGCGGAGCGAGGTATGAGTCTGTGAGTCGTGACCCGATGACGTGAAGCGCATTGACGAACAGTGGAACCCTCATCACTGGAAGTTTCCCCCGGTGACCATCGGCATTCGCGGCGGCGCCGGCTGTGGCTGTGAAGAGAAGTGCAACGCAGAAACCTGCTCTAACGCTAAGGCTAGTCGATTCTGTATTGTTCGTTCGCTGGCGTGTGCGGGAACGCCCTACGTGAGCACGAGGCTCTCATCATCGCCCGCAACTCTGTCACCGGAATGCGCGGGCTGATCGCGACTGAGGCCATCCCAGCGGGCGAGGTTTTAGGGCGAGTATCTCGGGCATCTCTACCTCTTCGGTCCGCCATGTCGAAATGGCCCACCAAACGACGGGTACCGGATGCACTTAAAGACCCAGCCACAGGTTCGTCGGCATTGACGTGCTGGAGATGGGAGGCCCGCTACGGATGACTAACCACGCTTGTAACACGTGTGCACGATTTCATGAGGTGCAGACCGGAGACCGTGTTACGGTAGTCGCGGTGACACTGCGCGAGGTCCTACAGGGAGAGCAAGTTACGGTGTCGTATGGGGATCGCCCGTGGTTCGGGTGCAGGTGTGGCTGGAGCGGTTGTCAGCACCGAGATCTGCAGGATCTCGGTGTTCTCAAGTGATGCATGCCATGCTGTTGCTGCACTTCGAGTGGCCTCCCAGGACGAGGTTTTATTCTGTTGATACTGAAATTCAGATGTTTACAGCTTCAAGTTGAGGTTAAATTTGTTCCCGCTTCCTCACTCTTGGATCTTCTCCATTCTGAGCACTCAGGGACAATCTGGCCGCATCACGCAGGCGCGAGCATCGTCATGACAGGGGTGGAGTGTTGACGGCGTTCTTGACATTATGCTCACCGCGATTGAAAGCTAACCCGGGCCGTGTTGTTGTTAGGCAGCGCGGGAGACGTTCAGGATACAACAACTACAGCGTCCCAGACCAGCTGCTGCTGTGCCAGTTAGCGGAGTCAATTCTCCCGCTCGGGCGCAACATGTGGGAGCAGCTCGCGGTTAAGTATAACAGCTCGCGTACGCGAAACTCGCCGAAGCGGGACTTTGAGTCGTTGCGACGGAAATTTAAGAGTCTATACGTGAAACCCAAGCCGACAGGCCAAGGAGAAGTCCCTCTGCGTCTCCGGCCGGTCGTGTGGGCACAGAAGATCCAGATGAAGATCGAGGAAGCCTGCGGTGTCCAGACATCACACGACGGCCCGGATGAAGGTGAAAACGATGACACCCTGCTGACTGTCGTGGACGGGGTACTCGGGGAGGGGGAAGCTTCGCGGCAGTCGTGTTCGACCGCAGATAGCGGCAGTTGTGGCCGAGGCTCTGAGGCCGATATCAATCGAGGGCGAAGCCAGCCCGATGCTCAAGACGCTACTTCGGAGCCCGAGATACAGCCAAGTGATCACGAAAGCGAAGTAGACGGGCTCTCTTTTACAGCGTCGTCGGCCCCGGACGTCATTAGCCAGTACGTGCAGTCGACCGAGCCAATAGCTCCCGCTTCTCAAGGCGAAGGAGTCATCCTGACCTCGTCTGGCGTGGTTGACATGCGTCTAGCGTCACATTTTTCGTTCTCCGAGGACGATGAAGGCCCCGAGGAAGATGTCCAGTCCCATGCAGAAGCGGACGAGCAACCGAGTCCTCCGCAAGCGCAACACCAAGGGTCCTCCCCCGACAACCCAGTCGAGGTATCCGAAGTGGCTGAAGCAACCGGCTCACGGCGGAGCTCCTCTGGTACGAACCAGTCTCCAAACACGTCGCGCTCATCAGGTGACGGCCCGTCAAGCACCCCGCGCAGGGCCGCCCAACCACCAGTAACTCCGCCGCCGAGGACCACGTCAACGCCAGGTCGTGCGGTGAGCCGCCCTCCGCGCCGGGTACTTAAGCACATTGTGACGGTGGCTACGCCGTACGGTCCCGTGCTTCAGCGAAACCCTGACCGAGCTGCTGCAGACGTCCGCGAGAGAAGGAGAACCGGACGCTCAACGTGACCAGCAATCGACTTGGCGGACAAGACCTTCGAGTGATGCGAGATAACCTGGACACGTTGACACCGTCGCTCCTGAACGACAACGGGAAGCGCTCGCCGGTGCATAACAGCATCACCGACAGCGCAACAGGAATGCCCTCCTACGCGGCAAGGAAGCGCATCCGGATGCAACAACGACTCGACGAGATGCAAAAAGAGATGGACGAGGTCGAGAGCAAGCAGAACAATGGCACCGGAGAGATGCTGAAAATGCTCTTATTTTTTTCAGAAGGACAGTGATCAGAGAGCTGAGAATGAGGAGCGCCGACGCCGGAGCGAACGAGAAGAACGCATGGAAGCAGACAAGAAGGAGAGGGCAGAGAGAGAACAGATTCGACGCGAGGAACTGCAGCTCGCTCGGGAACTACGAGAAGAGCAGCGCCGTCTAGACGCTGAGAGAGACGCAAAACTCGAACGAGAGAAAGAGGAGATCAGGCGCCAGACCGAAGAGAGACTGGCCCTGGAACGGAGCGAGGAACGACAGCGTCATGAGCAAATGATGTTCAAGCTCTCAGCGCTACAGAAGAAGTGAAGTCAGGCGAGACCAGGGAGGATTGTAGTGTCTGCTTTGAGTACATACAGCGCCATCTTTATTCGTTATCAACCCTGCTGTACACAAAGGTTGTGCGAATCTCACTGATCTCTACAGTTCGCACGCGGTAGTTCGCTAGTCTGAAGAGGTTGTCCAGACGGATTCTGCGCTTTTGAACGTCGTAAGGCAAGGAAAGCGCGAGCCGGTGGAACACCTTCTCCACCGAGACCATTCCCCATTCTAAAGACTGGCGTATGAACGTTATCGCCTTCGACTTACGATGAGCTACTGCTCGCACGGATGGCACTAGTCGGGCCAAATCGCCCTCCTTTAGCGGCGTCATGATTCGCCCGCGCAAGTCGTCCCCACACTGGAGTGCGCTGTCTGCAATAACGCCGTAGCGAGCGTCGGGGTTTAGGTTCTCATCGAGCAGCTTTGCCCTGAAATAGATGCTGGTATCGGCGTCATTCCAGCTGCCTGGATAGTTCTGTTTGCTCCACGCTATTAGGCCGTCTGCACTGAAGCATAAAGTCCCGGTCACGAAGACCGCGTGCAACCACCCATTATAATGGGCGTTCTGGGGGTCCCAGTCCGACGGCTCCTGCACCTGAACACACAACACGGAAAGATGGAGCGGACATAGTTTAGTTTCCGAGCGCTCGCCTTCATATGTAACTCAACCGTACTCTCAAGTTTTTGCCGTCTATGAATACCCACGTGAAGGGAAGCAGAGGATGGCGATCAGCTGTCAACCGCGAGAGAGCCTTTTGTCGAGCGAGCGAAGGCCACACTATTCTAGCGAGCGAAAATCCGACGAGAGCACGATTCAAGGCGAGCTCCGCTTCACCGAGGACATGGCACAGTGTAGCTGGTGGGACCCCGGACTTTGATCACAACCCTTTTTGACCCATTGAGTCTACGTAGAATGCCATCAGAAGCCCCATCACCTGATGGTGGTGCTGAAGCTTTCGCGGGCGTCCTCCCTTGGGGCGGTGCGCTGGGATGTCGTAGAATAGCGAGAACCTGGCCAGCAAATGAGTGAAATAGCGGCTGGACATACAGTGGTAGTCAGATCTTCGTAAGGTGGAGATAACAACACAACAGCGAGATAATAGCTTACCGGCACAGACCTGTTAGATTAATAAAGTTCTCGTCGATACCAAAATACCATAGGAATATCCATGGTGCCAGCTCATGCAGAGGGAGAGCTTGGACGGTTTGGTAGTGACGCATGCGAAGCATGCGTGCCCGCTCAACCCTCATACACTCCTCAAGCAATCGGCGTCTGAGTCGCCGTAGTGTAGCCGGTCGTCGTCGACGCCTCCTGTCCTCCACAGCGACGACAAGCAACACGCGAGGGTCCATGCCGAGCACACGAGGCACACCTACTTGTCTGGGCGCCAGTCCGTGGATATCTGCTGAGCGCCAACTTGCAGGACGGGTTGTTGACGTAGACCCATCTCCATCGGTTGCAGACAGAAGGTCTCTGCGATCTTTGAGCGACCGTTTATTTCCGTAGATATAGAGAAACTTTTCGGCTATTTGTCCAACGTAAAACTGTCCAGTTCTGGAGTATATTTGTATCTGTATATATTCGCGGCCGTTTGGACATTTATAACCGGACGGAACAAACAGTTTGGTCCTGGTTTTGGACGTCGGTTTCCCGAGCTCGCGTTTGATGCTCATCAAAAACCGACCATCGATGGATAAAATGGTGCATTGGGCGCCTTCCACAACCCTTCTAATACGTTTTTTTATGAACCCCTAACCCGCGCATTAAAAGTGTCATTAAACTCCCGCATTAAACCGCGTCACTAAAAATAGTTTGGTCGAAGCAGAGGGATAGTCGATCAAAAAAATCCCCGTTTAATGGCG
>AWVW02034265.1:0-14488 GCA_000500225.2 Phytophthora pinifolia
CGTCTGTTTGAGGAGTGCATCCCGAAAGAGTCCGGCCCTGCGCTGACGCACAGTGACGATGGCGGCAACGACGTGGAGGCCCTGGACGGCGAGCTCGCTCCAGAAGACGACGAGGGCGACATGGGGAGCTTCATGGACGACGAGTTGAGCCGACTCCAGCTCAAGTTCAGCTCGGCGTGCCTCGAATTGGGCCAGCTTTACGCCGGTACTCGCAAGTGGACGGATGCAGTGAACTGCCTTGTTGAGGCGAGCCAATTCTTGACAGGCAGGGCCATTCCTGCTGGCGTGCAGCCTCTGGAGTTGACGTCACCGGCCCAAGACGCCTCGGTCGACTCGCTCCTTGACAAGCTGGACTTCGATGGGGTGGGAAGAGGGGGGTTCTCTCCGGATCAAATCTCGATTTGTATCTCGGGGACGGAGCTGCGGTGCTCCTTGCTGGGGTTGATCGGGGATATGGCTGCCCAACGACCTGTGACGGTGTACCAAGCCTTAAGAGCCATCTATGACGTCGTCTCCGGTGTGAAGCGCGACCAGCTTTCAAGTCTGTGCGAGGGAGCAGCTGCGTTTTTGGAAACGTTCCAGGAGGACACCGAGGCTCCTGACAGCAAGACTCTGGCGAGCCGAGAGGAAGGCCTGATGAAGCTTTCCTTCCTGGCTTATCTGCGTGCCTTGGCACCTCCAGTGGATTCCGAGCTGTATTTGTACGTGCTTGGGGGTGTCTGGGTTTGATATCGACGGCGAATCCTGTCAACTAACGCACTGTTCTTGGTAGCATGATGATGAAGAAACTGGGCAACGCGAGTAACGAGCTCGGCAAGTATTTCCTTGCTGCGAAGCGAGACTACAAGCAAGCCTTTCGGTGGTTTGAGCGCGGATGCAAGATCTTCGGAGAAATCGAGGGTATTGTCGTAGTTGGATGGCTGTGGCTTTGTGGGTTTCGCGCTTGGAGACTCAACTTGTATTGATGTGCGGTAGATGGAGTCAACGTGGCGCTGCTCCGGGCGAACCTCGCTCATCTGCACAAGATTTTCGCCCAAGGCAAGCCAGCGGAGTCGCGAGAAGAGCATTATCGAACCGCGATTCAGCTCTGCTCGGACGCTTTGCAGCTCTTGAAACAGAGCAAAGCAGACGGGGAGTTGCATCGCAAAGTGAAGGGCGAGCTGGCGCTGACTTATCTGGTCTGGGCGGTCGACATGGCGAGCAGCATTTCCTCCCAGGATGCCGCTGCACGCGGTCCGACCAAGGCGCGAGAGAAGGAAGCGCTGAGGATATTTAACAGGGCGCTGTCGCTGTACGCAGAGCTAGGAGACCAGAAACAGACGGCGTCGACGCACTACCAGATCGCGTCGTTCTACAGCCGCATGATCTCGAGTACGCTTCGAGCGGAGAGGGACAAGCCGACCGCCAAGAAGTCGGACGTGTCTTCGTCGACTCTGACAAGCCGCATGGAGATTGCCAGGAGGCATTACGAAAGGGCCTTGAGCTACTTTGGCGCCGTGGAAGTCGGCAAGACGTTTGTGTTGATCCATCAAGAGCTGGCGGACTTGCACATCCTTGGAGGTCACGTGGAAGGCATCGAGCATGCGCTGCTGATACTGCTGAGTACTTACGAGGCGTTCAACGTCGCCACTTGCAGAGATTCGAGGCTCGAAAAGGAAGAGATGGCTTCCTTGGCGCGCGATATTGTGGCTCGAGTGAAGACGGTGCTGCACCAGCTGATTCGACTGAGCGCTGGCGGCCGTGTGAAGACCAAGAAGCTTGAGATGTTCAAGAAGATGTACAAAGAGGTGATTTACTATGATGGATACAGCGCGGGCAGTGTTGTACCAATCCTGGGCACCCTGCGTGGAATGTACTCGGGCTGCTGAATCAAAGACGTGGCGAACATTACCAGTTTCATCAACTGGAGCTTTTTCTCTCGTGCTTTGGCCCCAGAAGAGGGTCTCCATTTCTTGTCCCCGTGGAGAATGTGATCTAACGTGTGCAATGTCAATCTTCAGCTCGTCTAGTTTTGCATTGAGTCTCGCGAGTCCGTTGGGTCTCCCTCGATCTTGGAGGAAGAGAGGCGAAGAGACGATCATGAATGAGTGGGGACTATATTCAGATTGGCACTATGACGCCATTGTCCGAGTTCGCGTGGAGCTTTGCACGCCGACAGTGTAAGCGGTTCGCAGATGGCCGGCCACTTGCAGTTATCTTATATGCTTCGTTCTTAGCGCGAAGAACGGTGATGCCAGGGCTGCAGCTTATCATTGCGACTTTCAAAAGTTCCAACCGATATGCTGCCATCGGTCTGGTGTTTCTGCTGGTTCACAGAACCAATGCTTTCCAGTTATCATGGATAGTGTAGCAGTGCCTTTCAACCTCAAAAAGCAACACGAGTTTTCTCAGTAAGGTTTTTTCGTGGTCCACAGTGCAATTACTAATTTTAACGATAGGAAAGGGAGCGGACTTGCTGGAAGTTGCTCGTCGCGCGCACCCATGAACTCTCGAGCAGCAGCCCTCGCACTTTGTCGCTCCCTTCCCGTCTCCACTACGTCCGGCCTAATCGTCATCCGCATACAGAGACGACTTGGACAGCAACACTGGCATCTGGAAAGGCTGGCCAGAAGCGATTTTGCTTTCGATCTCCATGGCAGTGACACGGAAGTTGAGCCACCTGTAGCACCAAAACCGCAAAACCCAGTTAAAGCGTGGCCACAAAAGAGCTCAAAAGCCAGCGAGTTCACTTACTCTTTCACGGCCAGTACCGAGTACGGCAGCAGGTTTTCCGAGACTTGATCGGTGGTCGAGTGCTTCCCAGCCAGCGTCTCCAGTTGATCCGACACCTTCGCTAGATCAAGCTGGGACAGCGTTTCGTTGTCTTTCCGCTCGGCTGTCTCTGCCGTGGCATTCTGCGTCAGCACCTCTATCCACTCGCGCTGCTCCTCGAAGGTGGGGGCGCACAGCACAAACTTCTGGTAGCCGCTGTCCACCGAGAAGCAGTTGAAGAGCACCACGCGCGATCCCTGCGAGTGGTCCAGCTGGTTCGACATCTCCGAGACCACGCTGCCGATGACGTTGATTTCGCGCTTGATGGGGCCATGCTCCGTGTCCGCGTAGCCCAGCTTGTTGTTCTGCAGCGAGAAGTACTTGCTCTTCCACGCGTTCTTGTAGATGAACCCCTGCTTGAGCAGCAAGCCCTTCTTCTTCCACGTCGCCTTCATCGTCTGCTTCCGCAGCAGGTTTCCGTTCTCGCTCTGGCGGTCAATGTACGTCTTGGCAGCAATGTAGATGGACTCGAGCAGCCGGTTAAACCTTGTCTGAATGGTGGCGTCCATCTTGGGCTGCGGCGGGATCGGGTGCTTGACGTAGTCTTCCGAGATGCTCCGCGTCTTGGTTCGATCCAGGTGGAAGCTGTCCCCACTCTTGTGCTCCGACGTTGGCGTGCTCTGCCCACTGCCGAACCCTCGGCTGGTGGGCGACGAGATGGTCAACGACAGACTGGAGCCCGAGTTGCGCGGAGACGGCGCGGGCGACGAGCGCGGAGACGAGCGTGGCGACGAGGAACTAAGTCGTTTATGTACCGAGTCCATCAGGCTGCTCGCGCTGTACGATCGCGAGCGTCGACCAGTGTCCGCTTCCTCCGCAGTTCCCAGAGACGAGTTGAAATCGGCCGCCACCGCGTCCATCTGGCGGCGGCTGTGCGGCGGGGTATTGACAAAGGACGCCCCCTTCTGCGTCCATCCGTGGGGCTTTAAGGCACGGAAAGCGATCAGCGTCTGGAAGAAGCTGCGCACTTCGCGATGCCAGTGCAGAAACAGTCGGATGAAGGACCGGAGCAGCTCATAGCGGAGTTTGTCCGCATGCCGCTCGGGGAAGCAATCCCAGCAGTTGTACAGGAACTCGAGCGTCGTCAGCACGACCTGCGTGTGCTCCGACTCGAGCAGGATGCGCAGCGCCGCGCACAGGAAACGGAAGTCGAACGAGGGGGGCAGTAACGAGACCTCGTCGCCCGCCGGGATGGAGTACTGGTCGTCTTGGTGGAAGTTCCAGCGGTCGTTGTTCTCGAGATGGGACAGCCGGTACGAGCTCAACCGCACGCGCCAGCTTCGAATCATGTACATCCACACTCCGAGCAGCTCGACGGCGCCGATCACCGCCGTGACATCGTGCACGCTCGTGCTGCTCAGAAGGAACTTGGTCATGGGGTTGATCAAGCTCGAGTTCGACAGCATCGTGCACGACAACTTGTACAGCGTGGGCGGCAGCCAGCCCGACTTCTGCGTCTTTAACTCTAAGAAGAACACCATCAGCACTTGAGTATAGCCCGGGAGATGCACCCACCCGATCTTCTGGTTGAGCACGGCTAGCGTGTCCAGCACATACCACAGCCACTGGTCCACCAGCAAGATGTTGAGCGTGTTTGCTTCCCCGTTGAGACGGCGGAAGCGCGACTTCCACGCTTCCGAAGTCACCTCGTACTTGTCTTCCGCCTCTTCTTCCTGGTTGCGCAGCGCCTTCTCCCCATACTCGTCGAAGATGGCCTTGTGGAACCGCCGCCAGTCCAGGTGGGCTTCCAGCCCGTCCATCGCGAACAAGTCGGCGTCGGCATTCATCCGGAACTCAGCAGCCAGCTCGGGGACCGGCTCATTGTACGACTCCGACCAGAGCTGGTACAGCTCGACGCCAAAGCTTGGTAGCCGGAAGCACAGCACCGACAGCATCCTCGCGACGAAGAACATGAGGTTGTTGTTCATGACCCCACGCACAGAAACCGTCTGCAGAACGCAGAACTTGGTCTCCACCAGCATCGCCCGCAGCTTGAGCCCGAACTCGAGATCCTTCTTCGAGACTTTGTGCGTGTGCTTGGTGCCCAGGATGGTGGTCGCCACGGTCGAGTCGAAGCCCAGGAGCGGCAGGTCGCTGAGCTCCGCGCGCTTGACCAGATAGAAAAGGAGCTCGTAGAAAACGTTGCGCAGCGTGTAGTGGCGCACCCGAATATTCTCCAGCAGGAACTGCCACAGGCGTAGCAAGATGTTCTTCGTCTCCTCCAGCGCTTCGGCCGACACGTAGACCCACGACAGCATCGACGCCTTGTGCGACACCTGCAGCATTTTCAGGATCTTGGTGGCCTTCCGCACTTTGCCTTCCTTGTCATCCTTTTGCCGATTGGCCATCAGCTCCACCAGGTCCTGCATCTTCTCCAGCACGCGCTGGGCTTCCCCGGGGATCACCACCTTGGACCTGCGCAGGTTCTTCTTGGAGCCAGCGGCCACGGCGCCCACAATCACCGAGCTCGACGAGGAGATGCCGTTCTCGCTGTTCACCCCGCAGCGAAGCTGCCGGACGTCGGGGATGCGCTTGAACAGGATGGTGCCGTAAATCACGCCGACCTGGTGGCCCTTGAGCGTCAGACTTTGCTCGAACTGGCTCGTCACAAACTGCTCGGAAAAGCCGAGCCCGTTCATGCCGTGACTCGGGTCCGCGTCGTACTTCTTCTTCATGCGTTCCTGAAGCGCGTCCTCGAAGATCTTCTCGAGCGACAGCCACGTTTGGCCGAACAGGATGGTGTTTTTGATCTCATCGTCGAACTGGACGTCGGTATTGGGCGTTGCCAGCGTGTCCTTCTTGTACTTGGCCAAGAGGCTCAGAAAGCCACCGTCCGGGTCCGTCGACATCTGGCCGCGGCCAACGAGCAGCTGGCGAACCTCTAGCGTCAGCGTCGCCGACATGAGCTCGTCGAACGTGCTGTACCGTGTAATGGGGGGCAGGTAGTCCGTCGACGTGGTCCACTCGACGCCCATGGGGTCCTGCGCCACGAGCGAGTCGGCGGCCGCTTCGTCCTCCGCTCCAGCAGCAGCTGCAGCTTCTCCCTTGGGCTGGGTGTTGGGTCTGGAAACTCGAGAAGACAAGACGGCCAGCCTGGCGAGCGACTGGAAGCTCACTTCGTGGATCTCGCCGATCTCCTTCCTGACGGCGTGCTTGAGCTTGTTGCCCATGTAGAACTTCTCGTTCGTGCCGATGGTGCACTTGTAGCTCACGCCAAACTTCTTGAGCGGCAGCGACGCGTCCTCCTGGAAGTCGTGTCCTTCCGGCCGGTCGAGCTCGTTGGCAATCGCCGGCATCATGACGCCCACGTCGCTCACCGAGATGTTCCACTCGCTGCACTGCTCCATGTAGCAGTTAAACACGATGCGGCCATTGTCGCACCCGATCAGATGATGGTCATGGTGTACCGGCCCCGTGGCGACGCTCCACAGGTCCACTTTGGCATGCCCGATCATGGTTTTCGCGTGGAACTTGCGGTTCGAGAACACTTTGACGCTCAGGAACCTCTTGGCCAGCGCATTGAGCGTGGCCTTGTACTCGAAAGTAATGAGCACGCCCTTGTAATTGGGATTCAGGTCGGCCTTGAGCACGGGCGTCGTGTACGGCGCCTTCTCCTCCGGGTCGTCCCAGAAAAACTCGACGAACGGGTCGCTCTTGCCGCTGAAGCGCCGGCCCTGCAGGTTGCGGCACTGAATCCCCGATATCCGCACCCTAAAGAGGCACTCGGCGTCACTTCTGCTCTCCAGCGGGTCGAACAGCCTCTGCAGGAACTTGGGCGAGCGGCGGGACGCTTCAGGGCTTCCTGAATACACTTCGCCGAACTCGCGCGTGGCCTGCGACAGCTGGTTCAGCTCCTCCAGACTGCGGATACTCAGCTGGTTCATGTCCTCCACCGTCAAGTGTCGCGGCGAGCCGCTGAAGCTCGAGCGCTGGGAGGAGCGCGCGCTCGAGTGCGCACTCATGCTTGGGATCTCGTGCGGCTTGTACTGAAAGCTACAGGGCACGGAAAGAGGCCAGAATTAGTACGGCGTGTGGACAGGCGTCTTGGCTAGCGATTGAAGGTCTTGCGGTGAGCGGAGACGCTCTGGGGAGCTAGCTGTACCTGATCCAAGCGAAGGTGTCGCCTCTCCGCACGTCGTTCAACTGCCGACTGACTGACTGCTCGGCCAGCAGGATCTCCGAGGATTTCCCCGTGAACTTTGATAAAACACTAGGTTTTAGTGTTTTATGGGGACCGAAAACGTCGCGAATCGGCTCTCCGCTCCAAGTGTTTTTTCACAATAACCGAATAGACTTGATTTCAGTATTGATATCGGCCCTACGCTATGCATTCTTGCGGCGTAGAACGTTCTACTTGCAGTCCCAATGCAAGGTTTATTCGATAAGATTAGCTTGTGTAGCGTACAAGATTTTCCCCGATAAAGAAATATAGTGAATAAGAGGGAGTTGGTGTGTGCTACTTCAAGTTGAAGGGTTTTACGCTTTCGTCTTGCAGACATGGGCTTGGACATTGAGGCTGATGGGCGTGTCGTATACGACGAGGACACTCGAGTCCTGAAAGAGACCGAAGTCCTCGTATCGCGTAAAGTCGCAGAAACCGGCTTGCTCGAGGTACGCGGTGAGGATGGCCCCGTCGAAGCCGACCTTGTGCTGGTCGTAGATGTCGATCTGGCCGCCGTACATGACCGTCATGAACCACATGCGGTGCTGGTGTGGGATGCTTTCGTTCACGAACAGGGTGGCCAGCGCGAACAGGTTTGGCACGGAAACCAGCAGCTGTCCGTCGGGACGCAGCACGCGGTGCCACTCGCGCAGCGTGTGCTCCAGCTCGTGCCCCACGCCGTGTGTGCAGTGCTCCAGCACGTGAGAGGCGTAGATCGTGTCGACTGAGTCGTCGGGAAAAGCGTACAGATTCGACATGTACATGACAAAGTCCACGATGTCGCCGTCGTTGGCGTCCACGATCCAGAAGTCCGGGCTCTTGACGTGGCCGCCGATATGAAGCCGGATCGGTTCCTGAGCGGCCAAAGCTTTCTGGACTCGAACAACATACTCGTCTTCCACGTTGTCGTCAGCTTTTGCCGACAAGACGGGGAAGCTACGCGGTGCCACGATGGAGGATTGAACCGACGAGAAAATGTGCATTGGTCGCGTTGGCCCACCCGCCAGCAGCCTTGACTTCTTGACCTGCCACGCCACTTTCACCGACTCCTCAAAGCTCGTCGTGTACTTGGCTGTGTCGAACAGAGGAAAGCTCAAGCGGTTGTCCTCCACTTTCTGACGAAGCTTCTCCAGCACTCGCCTATGTGTTGCCAGATACACGGCCAGCTCGACGTATTCCTTGAGCGAGTTCACGGTCAGATCTCGCAAGTCCAAAGCGTGCAAGGCCGAGCTCGTGGCGCGATTACTCATTCGATCTCCTTCGAGAGTGATAACCGGTACGCCAGCGCACAGCGCGTCGAGGATGGTCGTGTGGCCGTTCTTCAAGGAGGTATCGAGCACCAGATCTGCAGCGCGCTTCCTGTAAGTGTGGTCAATCCACGGATCGAGCGGCGAGAAAACGAGTCTGGCACCATCGATTCCGTGCGCTTCAGCCTCCGCTCGCAGATTCGCGACTGCTTGTTCGTGGCCAAAGTACTCTTGAAACCACATCACGCTGGACGGAACTCGCGACAGAATCTCCATCCACGCACTGAAGACTGAAGGATCCATTTTCTGCCAGTTGCTGAAGGTGGCAAAGGCAAATGTCTGGTCTGTAAGCTCGAAGAAATTGGAGATCCTGGGGCGTTCGCCTTCCAGCGTGTGGCCAAGCATTTGGAGGTGGTCGTTGACAATATAGTGCGTTGGTAGGAGCAGCAGCTTCTCGGAGAAGCCGCGCGCACTCGTCTCAGCCGGCGTTGCCACACTATCACTCAGAACAAAATCGATGGACGGGTTGCCGGTTGTCATAGGATAGCCAAGGTACGCCACCTGAACCGGAGCCGGGCGATGGGTGAAGATGCTGATCCCGGAGTGAAGCGTGTGGCCGTTTAAGTCCATGAGCACGTGAAGTTCGTGCGACTGGATAAGTTTCGCGGCGTCCAGCGCGTTCTTGCCCTTCAATGAGATCATGTAGTCCACGGTACGGGAAATATTTCGACTCCACCAGGAAGACGCTTCTGACAGCGAGAAGCAGTATACTTTCGTCTGGTGGCCAGCGCTCGACAGCAAAGCCAGCAATCCGCGCAGCAGCGAGGAAACGGGATGCACTCCAAAGTCCGACGACACGAATCCGATCCGCAGTTCCGGTGCTTGCAGTCTCAAGATATCTGTGCCTTCCTTACAGCAGAGTCGCTCTGTTGTCCCATCCAACTCCTGGTATGCTCGTCGGCGGAGTTCAACGAGCGTCTTCGGCGACAGCTCAGCCACATCAAACGCGTTCACATCAGGCAGTAGTCCGGCCTTCAACGACGTCTCGAGCGTCTGCTGCACCTGCGCCATCGAGTCGTCGCGATCCTTCCAGCTTGCCATCCAGTTCCGGGCCTTGACGAGCGCGTACGTGTTGACCACCGAGCCTTTCTGCTTCACACCCACCTCCAACGCCGCCACCGCTTCAGGAAGGCGCTTCTGGTACAAGTAACAATTGCCCAGATGCACCCAGCTCTGTGCGTCGTCCTCGTTCACCTTGACCGCCGTCTCGAACGTCCGGGTGGCCTCCTCCAGGTCGCCCAGCGCGTACTGCGCCACGCCAAGGTACTGGAACACACTGGGGAAGCTCAGATCCCGCAGCACTGCAATTAAACAGTCAGCAAACATACTTTAACCCATTGCAACACACTAACCATCGCTACCTTTCGAGTTGTTCTGCTGCACGACCTGGTTCGCCACCTCGTGGAGCTGCACCATGTCGCCCTTGGCATACAAACTCCGCAGCACCTGGTTCACCTGCAGTGCCGACGAGCTGCGAAGATCCAGCCCTAAGCCTTGCGCGCGTGTCATCGCCAGGAAGCAGAACACCAACAGCATTCGCATCGTCATCCGGGAGTCGCGATCTTTTGATATGCTTGTCAAACATATGGCTACATCCACGTCGCTTCAAGATATCGTACTTAGCGTGGACAGTTGGATCCCAAAGAGAAAAGAAGGCCGTGGCCACTTTGCCACTCGCGAACTTGCAGCCACTTTGCCATGCGACCCGGTCGGTGGTTATACACTTGCTTTCTCTCGCTTTGCCACACCCAACATGGGTTGAAAAGCGTATCATGTATAAAATCGACGCCACTCACTGTACTCTTTGCGCAGAGGAACGCGGAGCTGCTGAAGTAACGGCCCTGGAGGCGTGGAGCTCGGACGAGGAGGAAGTAGACGTGCAGCTGCTGGACTCGGCGGCCAAGATCGACGACGCATTGCAGCAGGAGCCGCTGTCGTCCACGGCGTCGCAGAGCTCGGACGACGCGAGTGCGGGCAACCAGAGCGACGAGATGAGCGAGCTACGTCGAGCCAACGAGCAGCTACGAGGCGAGGTGGCGGACCTGACGAGCGCGCTGCTGGCGAGAGATCTGGAGCTCGCGCGGCTACGAGAGCGATGCCAGTTTCTAACCACTGCAGTGGAGCAGCAGGACGAGGTCATTGCCAAGATTTACGCCACGGCGAAGGAGAAATCATCGGCCTTGCCCGTTCCAATAGCGGGGACGACATTGGGCGGTGGGAACTTGAAGAAAACGAATGGAAATACGGTGCAGAGCTACCCCGGGGCGGTAGGGATGGCCGAGCCTGCGCAACAAATGCTGGACGCGCAGCTGGACTGCATGGGGTTCCAGGGTGAGAGCGTCGAGAAGGCGGTGGCATCTCTGCGGGAGAATCTGCCGGCGGAGCTCAACAAGCTTGGGGAGGCCGTGGTGAATGTGGACTTGGGCGAGCTGCCGTACACGCCTCGCGCGGCTATCAAGTCGAACAGCCTCAGCGCAAGTGCCAGCGTGTACAGCTCGAGCAGCACGGCAACGACCTCGTCGTCGTCTTCTCTGTTTGGAGACGGGGGCGAGCCCGTTTCAAAGCCGCCACGCTCGTGGACTTCGCCGAGGAGTATGTCGACCGTCAAACGGCGTCCGTCGCTCGAGCGACAGGGCAGCAGCCCCACGGAGGAGGGCTTCGCGAGGTCAGCGGGCTTTCTGCGTAAGTCCAACCGCACCATGTCGGGGAGATTGAGTGTGAGCGACCTCGGGCTGCTCCAGAACGAGGACGACGACGACGCTGGCGGCAACCAGTCGCCAGAAGCGGCTCCTGTGAGCGGGGGGAAGGACGAGGACGAGGGCCTCGGTTTGGCAGCTCGCGGCGGGTCAATCGTGTCGACCAGAAGCCGCAGCCAGCGGAATCTGTTCGCTGATGTTGACGAAGCAAGGAGTCAGAAGAAGGCGTCCAGCGCCCACCCGGCCGTGGATGATGGCGCCGACGAGGACAGTTTAACGTACGGGGAGTTTCTGCAGCGCCTCAGTCTGCCAGCCTCCCGAGACATTTTGGACCAGATTCGCATGTTCGTTGGCTCGGTGTTGGGTCCTCGCGGGGACGGCCGCCCGCCGCGCTCCACGGACTACGTCGAGTACGATTTTTACGGCAAGCACGAGTTTCGCCGCCGATGCCGCCGCTTTTTTGAAGCCATGGGGGACACTTTGGTGGACCACCCGGCCTGGCGCCATGCGTCCGAGGCGAAGTTAGCCAGGGCGCGTGACGGTGTTGAGAAGTACGTCATGGACAAAGTGTCGGACATTGCGTTCAACCGACTGAAGGAATGCCAAGAGTGGAGGCAAGAGGACGACGCGCTGCTTCGCCGCATGCAACTGCTTTCGGTACGTTATTGAAAACCCCCTTGCAAGCCCGCTTTCCTCATTGTCTTTTGCTTGTGTCGTCTAGTTCGTCACGCCGGCCATGCTGGATATCAAGCCGTGCATGCGCAACGAAGTCGTCTGGTCGATGGCGGAGGACGAACTGCGGCGGATCAACTCGTTCCGCTCCCCAGGGGACAAAATCAATTGCATTGTTCGGTGCTGCAGCGTCATTTTCAGTGTGCTCAACTTGTCCCGAGGAGACTCGGGCAGTCGTCCCGGCGCCGACGACTTCCTGCCCGTTTTCATCTACATCGTGCTGCACTCGCAAATCGCTCGCCTGCATTCCAACTGCGAGTACATTGCAGCGTACCGGAACGAGGCCGACCTCATGTCCAAGTGAGCGCCGCCTTCCCAGTACAACTGTAGCAGAGCCTCTCTCACATTTGTTGTCTTCTGTGTCTGAATGCCAACAGGGCTGGGTACTGCTTCGTGAATCTGCGCAGTGCCATCGAGTTCATCAGGGTGATGGATGGGTCCATGTTATCCATCTCGCACGAGGACTTCGAAAGGTGCGAAACGCTGTACTTCTTGTGTCTATTGAATCTGGTTATGCTGACGCTTTAACCTTTCTTGCAGGCTTTATGCCGAAAGAGAAAAGCTTGTGCTCAAGTCGTGAGGCAACAGGACCGAGGAGGTTAAATATTAAATACTTGAGTTTAAAACATGTATTAATATTAATCTTCGGCAAGAAGGGGCCGCTGTTCTCCATGCCGCTGAGCTTCTACATCTGCCTCGTCTTCGAGCGCGGAAGCATGGCAATAACTTGGTGCTTGGAAGTACATTGACTCACGCCACAAGACGCCAAGCTCTCCATTAAACCTCGCAAGACCCAGCACGGCGACTAGCATGGTCGGAACAATGTACATGAGCGCTGGCTGCCCAGCGACAAAATCTCGGAGTACGCTCGCCATCACATTCGCGGCCATCAACCCCACTGCATAAGCGGAAGCGGACGCGCACAAGTATCCTCGCGAAAGCGGCTGACCACAGCTATAGTCGCAGCGAATACAGAACGCTACCAGCAAGCCCGGAATGATGATATCTCCCAGGCCGAGCAGTGCCTCCCCTCCATATACCGAGAATACCAGCGGAACACGTAGCACCATTGGGGTCGGTTGCCGGACGAGCGGGCTGCTGTCGGCCGCATCCGTTCCAAGCCGAGAGCTTCCGCCCCCAGCAGCCACTTCGACCATCACGTTGGAGCCAAACAGCAGCGGAGAGACGTAGACGAAAAACACGTCGTAGACGAACGCGGCAGTTAGCAAGCTCGTCGCCACGCGCAGATTCGGTAGCCGTACGACATCAATGAACACAACGCAGACCGTCAGTGCCAGGAGGTCCTGGATGGGCCAAATCCACGACTGAGAGCGCGCCAGAAACCAACATAGCGCCACTGCGGGTGCTGCAAGAACCACGAGGAGTAGAAGCGCAGCTTGTCGAACGCTGCTGGTCGGACAGGCCATCCGAGCCACCAAGGGGAGCGTAAATACGTGCGAGAGTGCTGCTCCAGCGCCGACCGCGAATAATACGCTGAGCATAAGCGCCAAGTGCACAAAGTACAGCAGTACCAGCATACAAGACGCCCCCACGAGAAAGTAAATCGCATGTCTGCTACGAAGCTCGAGCCTGTCATCATCCACGCTCACGTATTCGCTTGCTCCAGTAGCAGACTCTACTGTTGTCGAAATCGAGCTGCTCGAAGGGCTCCGATCGAGTGTTCCAGCTAGAATCCTCGCCACTTTGCCGTACGAGAGTTCTCGCTCTTCGCTGCAGGAATAGTACGCCGCCCCCATGACAATGAGCACGGCCAGCAGCCACGTCGCCGCCATCGACAAGTTCCACGGCGTTTCTTCCGTGTTGAACGCCCAGACCAGCACGTCCGTATCTCCAATGATGCTCGCAACGTCGTCAATCTGATTTCCGTCCTGGAAAGCCACCAGCAGCACAGGAATGGCGACCACGCTAGCCACCGTCGTCACCTTCACATCCCACAGTGGCTGCATCTGCAGCCAGTTACTCGTGAAGCAGCACGCTTGAAACTGGTTCGAAGCCGTTGGCACCACGCCCCTCATCTTACCAGTAAGCACGCACGTGCTCGTGACACAAGCGGGCTTCGAAGAGCACGACCAGGCCGACAAAGGGTCTGCGAGCTCCGGGAACACGGAGCTGTTGCTCGTCACCGTCTCTTCACCCAGTGCACAGTCATAGTACGCGCCGTTGCGCAGCTCCAGACTTGTAGCCGCAAAGGCACCAGCAATGGAGTCTCGAATAATAACCAATGAAGCTCCAACCTGCTCGGAGGCCTTGGCCTGCTGCTCCACGCTGCACGTGACGCTTCGAGGCAGCAGCAGAGCCATGTGCGTCGGCCACGCCGTTTCTTCTTCGTCCGCGCGGCTCACTGCACTGCAGTCGGCCGTCATCTTGGCCCGCACGAGCTGCAGTGACTGGTCGGGCGTCGAGAAGGCGGCGTTCACTTCGAGTTGGCCGCTGGGACGCGAGTAGAACGAGGACGGCCACGAGACGCGCGGCAGCGGGGCGCCGAAGGCTGCTGCAGTCACGTGGAATTGCTGCGACGTGGTCGGCTGTAGAGTCCGCAGTTGCAGCACGTCGGCGGAGAAAGCCATGTCGCCCGGGAGCAGAAGCAGCGCGAGTGCCACTCGCGCCGACATCGTTCCTTCAAAATAACAAATGTCATTGCACTGCTTTCGGCTGCTTGCCCTTTCTCATCTGATTATTATAGAATATTACGGGTTATGCGTTGACACCCCGTTGCTTATTGTGGAGCTCGCCTGATCGGCTCGTAGTTAGGCATGGGT